>PVKV010034084.1:0-18050 GCA_004027835.1 Alouatta palliata
AGAAAATAATAAAATCATTAAATATACATTATTTGGGGACATTAAAAATAGAGAATAGTAGGTTATTATCTGAGGGAACACACCTTTGTCCTTAGCTAACTTGCATGCAGATTTTACCAATATTCCAGTAAAAATAAATGAGTAGATATAGTCATAATAATTACATATCTGCTTTATATTTATACTTTACTCAAGGTTTATCTTAAAGTTAGTTGTATCCCAGAGAGTTAGAGTAGACTTTTGGGTTAATTAATGAAATGAATCTAGAAAATACTAAGATTAAAAGCCTTTCTTCAGTTATCAATTAGAAGAGGTAACATAATCGGCTGTAACTAACCCAGTGTACCAATACTTATGAAGCACTGATTTACAAGTCACACAAAATAATGCATTTGTTGTTGACATATTTATCTTCGCAATGAGAATTCTTATACATATAATCTATTTCCTTCACATATTCTAGTTATTAAAACAGCTACACACATTTTAAAATTTGTAGAATAAATGCTATATTAAGAAACAACAGTGTTCACTTCAGTAGCACATGTGGCAAAATTAGAACAAAAACATTAGAATTATAGAAATCAGTATATGCTGCTACTGTTGTGAAGAATATCTTAATTATACTTATTATAATGAACTAATTGTTTTCTAAAACACGATTATAGAGCAGGTATAGTTTTAGATACACATTATTAAATGATTAATGTATATTTTATCATATGAAATGAGTTAACTAGTTAACTATTATATTAAATTAATTTTGAATACCATATATAAATAAATTAGTTTAAATTATATATCAGCATTATTTTGTTTCTTTACAAATGAGCTTTACAAACTGCAGCTATCTGTATATTCAAGATAGTATTGTTTAATTCACAATTATATTTTTGTAAGATGTATAATAAGAGCTTTTGGGGTACAATTATGCTTCCTCTTTAAATTTTGAAGATGTGATTTAATGTGTTTAATTTGGAACCCTGGGGAACACTGAAAATAATCAGAAGCCATCTGGCAAATACTGAAATAACTAAAGAAAGCAAAGGCTTGAGGAAATCACAACTTCAATTTATTTATTAGTATGTACTTAAAGAATAAAACTAAAAGATATACATTAAAAAGATGACGTGCATATCACAGAAGAAAAATGTTTTGACATGCAGATATTGGGATCATATTTATTATTTTAAAAAATAATATTGATTTCTTTTTAATGACACAAAAATAGCAAAATGATTGCCATTACTTGCTCTCCAATTTTAAATGAAGTGACATGAGTTTTTCCTACATATTTTAAAAATATTTTAACAATAAAATATACTTCAAGTTAAACACACTCCTCTGAATAAAACTAGGTCAGCAATTATTGTTAGCCATATTTGTAATTAGATACTTTTTCCATTTAATATTTTATTTCTGGAATATTTAGTGATTACTCAGAATTTATGCTAATGTCATTTTCTTAAATAAAAACTAGTGGCTTTTAAAGTTAGAACTGAAGAGAATCAGAAAATATGAACAATGATTTGCATATAAAAACAAAATTAAACACTTTAGGCCACACGATGTCACTGCAGTTCAAGTAAGGTGTGGTTTCCTATGCAATTAAGCAGAAAAGAGGGTACACTGTGCTTAATTTATGTATTTAATTCTCTTTTTATTGTATTTTAGATATTTTATACTGGGCTATAAAATGAAGGTAGAACAAGAAATAACTTATAAAGGAAGCTATTTTCATTTGATTTTCTAACAGTCACATGAGAGATGTTAGAGAAAATGTCAATTCTTCAATGTTTTTGAGAAAAAAATTGCAAAGAATAATTACAATAAGAACAAATAAGTTGCTTTGTTTTTAGCCTTAGATTTTATTTCTATTGAACAACAATGTTCGACGCATGGGAGAAAGATTTAGTCTGCAGGGATTCATATATTTGTGATTTACTAACTGTATCTTAGAACAACCTATGCTATTGACTTGTAAAATAGGAATAATAATGGTAAAATACTTCATAGGGCTATCATGGGTTGCATAAGAAATGCTTACATCCAGTCTAATATAAAATTATTTTTTAATACATGTTATCTATTATTAGAGAAAGAAGCAAACCTATATGGTATAACCATCTTCATTTTTATATGCTTAGAAATATATACGTATTTGCCAATGTTAGCCATTTATTAGTGAAATCAGAAAATACCATACATCAAACGCCACTTTATCTTTTCCAGCAATTATTTCACAGGACAACTCCCATTAGACTGACATCAGAATCCTGAAATGGTTTTATTATAAATAATATTTTCCCAATTAAATTTTACTATATCTATTATTTTGTCACTATTTAATACAGTAATATTTTAATTTTGTACAGTTTAAAACGAATTTAACTTGTAATTATATAATATTGTTATATAGAATCTTTATTTTTTTTAATATATATACTTTTTATTGCATTTTAGGTTTGGGGGTACATGTGAAGAACATGCAAGATTGTTACATAGGTACACACATGGCAGTGTGATTTACTGCCTTCCTCCCCATCACCTATATCTGGTATTTCTCCCCATGGTATCCCTCCCCAACTTCCCACCCCCCGCTGTCCCTCCCCTTTTTCCCCCCGATAGACCCCAGTGTGAGATGCTCCCCTCCCTGTGTCCATGTGTTCGCATTGTTCAACACCCGCCTATGAGTGAGAATATGCGGTATTTGATTTTCTGTTCCTGTGTCAGTTTGCTGAGAATGATGGCTTCCAGGTTCATCCATGTCCCTACAAAGGATGCGAACTCATCATTTTTGATGGCTGCATAATATTCCATGGTGTATATATGCCACATTTTCCCTGTCCAGTCTATCATCGATGGGCATTTGGGTTGGTTCCAGGTCTTTGCTATTGTAAACTGTGCTGCAGTGAACATTCGTGTGCATGTGTCTTTATAGTAGAATGATTTATAATCCTTTGGGTATATACCCAGTAATGGGATTGCTGGATCAAGTGGAATTTCTATTTCTAGGTCCTTGAGGAATCGCCACACTGTCTTCTACAATGGTTGAACTAATTTACACTCCCACCAACAGTGTAAGAGAGTTAGAATCTTGTGAAATAACACAAGTGCCATTTCTTAGATACCTAATATTGCAAATGTGCCTATTATCAAGCCAGTGCATTTGAATACTGAAAATATTGTAATTTTTACAATTACCTCTCTGATACTTTTTCTACTCTCTACCATCACTAAAGCTCTGAGTGGAAGAATAAATAAGTATTGTCTTGATACCAGTGTCACAAATTAGTGTCTTCAGACTCCTAGGACTTTACCTGTGTAAGAGGGTGACAAAGGAAGACAAAGATAAAAGGTAAATAATGGTATAGTATTAGTCCATTTTCACATGGCTATAAAGAACTGCCTGAGAAAGCGTAACTTATGAAGAAAAAGATTTAATGGACTCACAGTTCCACAGGGCTGGGGAGGCCTCAGAAACTTATTATCATGGTGGAAAGTGAAGGGGAGACATTCCTCACATGGCAGCAGGAGAGAGAGAGTGGGTGAGGGGGGAAGTGACACTTTTAAACCATCGGTTCTGGTAAGAAGTCACTGACTATCATAAGAACAGCATGGGGGATACCATTCCCATGATCCCATCAGCTCACACCAGTTTATTCCCTCAACATGCAGGGTTTAGAATTTGAGATGAGATTTGGGTGGGGACACAAAGCCAAGCCATGTCATTCTGCCCATGGCCCCTCACAAATCTCATGTCCCTTTTACATTTCAAAACCAATGCCTTCCCAATAGTCTCACAAAGTCCTATCTCATTCCAGAATTAACCGAAAAGTCTAAATACAAAATCTCATTTGAGACATTGCAAGTCTCTTCCACCTATGAACCTGTAAAATAAAAAACAAGTTAGTTACTTCCAAGATACAGTGGGGTACAAGCATTTTCCATTCCCAATGGGAGAAATTTGCCAAAACTGAGGAGCTACAATACCCATACAAATTCAGAGTCTGTTAGAGCACTCATTAAATCTTAAAGTTCCAAAGTAATCTCCTTTCCATATTTCACATCCAGGGCATGCTGATGTAAGTGGTGAGCTTCCAAGGCCTTGGGCAGCTTCAACTCTGTGGCTTTGCAGGGTACAGCTCCTGCAACTGCTTTCACAGTCTGGCATGAATGCCTGTGGCTTTTCCAGGCACATGGTACAAGCTGTTGGTGGATCTAGAATTTTGAAGTCTGGAGAACAGTGGCCTTTTTTTTTTCAGAGATTCATCAGGGAGTGCCCCAGTGCGGACTCTGTGTGGGGGTTCCAACCCATATTTTCCTTGATATTGCCCTGGTGAAGGTCCTTCATGAGAGCTCCACTCCTGCAGCAGAGTTGTGCCTGGATATCTAGGCATTCCCATACATCTGAAATCTAGGTAGAGGGGCTCAAAGCTCAATTTTTGTCTTCTGTATACTGTCAGGCCCAACACTATGTGGAAGCCACTACAGCTTGGGGCTAAAACACTCTGAGGAATGGCCTGAGCTTACCGAGGCCCCTTTTAGCCACAGTCGGAGCTGTAGCGGTAGGGACCCAGAGCATCACATCCTGAGGCTGCACAGAGCAACAGGGCCCTGGGCATAACCCACAAAACCATTTTTCCTAGACCTCCAGGCATGTGATGGAAGGGGCTGCCATGAAGATGTAAGAAAACTCTGGAGACATTTTCCTCATTATCTTGACTGTTAACATTCAACTTACCCTTACTTATGCAAATTTCTACAGCTGGCTTGAATTTCTCCCCAGAAAATGGGTTTTTCCTTCTTACCACAAGGTCAGGCAGTAAATTTTCTAAGGCTTTATGCTCTGTTTCCCCTTTAAACATAAGTTTCCATTTCAAATTATGTCTTTGTGAATGCATGTGACTCTACATTTTTTTTCTTTTTCTTTCTTTTCTTTGAGAGGGAATCTCACTCTGTTGCCAGGTTGTAGTGCTATGGTGTGATCTCAGCTCACTGCAACCTCTGCCACCTGGGTTCAAGTTATTTTTCTGTCTCAGCCTCCCGAGTAGCTGGGACTACAGGTGCACACCACCACATCTGGCTAATTTTTTTGTATTTTTAGTAGAGATGGGGTTTCACTGTGCTCCCCAGGCTGGTCTCAAACTCCTAAGATAGGCAATCTACCACCTCGGCCTCCCAAGGTGCTAGGATTACAGGCGTGAGCCACCACATGCAACTGACGCTATACTTTAAAAAAAAAAGTCAGGTCACCTCTTGAACACTGCTGGTTAGGAATTTCTTCCACCAGATACTCTACAGCATCTCTCTCAAGTTCAAACTTCCACAGATCTTTAGAACAGGGGCAGAGTGCCACCAGTCCCTTTGCTAAAGCATAGCAAGGGTAACCTACGCTCCAGTTCCCAATAAGTTGGACATCATCATCTGAGACTACCTCATTCTGGACTTCATTGCCCATAATACTATCAGCAGTTTTGTCAAATTCATTCAACAAATCTCTAAGAAATTCCAAACTTTCCTACATCTTCTTGTCATCTTCTGAGCCCCCTAAACTGTTTGATTGACTCAGTTTTCTATGGCTGGGGAGGCGTCTGGAAAATTAAAATCATGATGGAAGGTGAATAAGGCCAGCACCTTTTCCACATGGTAGCAGGAGAGAAAGTGAAGGGGGAAGAGCCCCTTATAAAACCACCAGATCTCATGGGAACTCACTCACTATCATGAGATCAGCGTAGGTGAAACTGCCCCCATGATCCAATCATTTCCCATCAGGTCCCTCCCTTGAAGCATGGGGATTATGGGGATTACAATTTGAGTTGAGGTTTGGTGGGCACAGTGAGCCAAACCATAGTAGGTATGTTCAGGAGAGGGCTATTAGAAGCAAGAAGTTTTACCAGGCATTCATCCTAATGTGAATTCCCCAAGTCAGTGATCACACAGAGGCATATATACAACAGGCACAAACAGACACACACAGATACATACTCACACACACATATACATACACACACCATAAAAGTAGCAATTTTGTGCCTTTGCCTTAAACTTGAATGAGTCATCAGTTATCAACTGATGTTTGAAAGGTTCAACGTGAAAAAACCAGGATAAGGAAAACAAAAAAAGAAAAAGCATATGATCCAAGTAACGAACATCCTGCACATACTTGCCATATTTTTAGATGATCTGCTGAGGTCAAGAAAACTTTTAGTGTTGAAAAATGTTTCAAATGATTATTTTAGAATCACCCTAAGGATTAGTTTGAGGATCACAGCAAAAATGCTCTGATCCTGACTTCCTGCCTCAGGAGTTTCTAGGTTGAAACATGAAAATAATAATTTCCTAGGAGTTAGATGATCCAAATATAAAATGAAAAGGAATAAGCCAAATATTTCCCAGTTAGAAATATTTTGCTCTAGGGAGCAAACTAGTTGGATGACCCTAAATATGTCATTTAATAGCTTAAGCTATACACTTTACAAATCTTGAAAAGTGAATACATTTTGTTTTTAGATTTCTTACATGGATATCTTATATAATATACTTAAAGTGTAGAATGTAGTTTCTACCATAAAAATGTTCATTAAATGATAGTATCAATAATAGGTTAATGTTTGAGTTAATTTTCTTAACTATATTTTCAGAAGATAGCATCTAATAATATATTAATATATAGAAATGGAGTCTTGACATTTGTTTTATTCTATTGTACAAATTTTTAAGTGACTGTATCTAAAAATTAAAGTAAAATAAAGTATATATGGCGGAAGGCTACATTTACCTCCCGAACCTCCCTACTTAGGTCTTAGAAAGGTTAGAAATTATTTCAGATTGTTAGTATAGGGTCATATGAAAGTTCTTGTTTTAAAAAATAAAATAAAATAAAATAAAATAAAATAAAATAAAATAAAATCCTACACCAAATATAACTGTCATGAGGATTTCCTAAGGAAAAAAATATGTAGGGAACATTCAGCTACTATGTGACTGATAAAAGATATACTTGGGGTAAATACAAGAATCTCTCTTTTTCCTTTTGCAAATTCATTACTTGAATAAGTAGCTATTGTTTCTTTATAGTCTTACCTTAGGCTTTTATTATACTTATTGACATCTACAATGCCTGCACTTCCAATCACCATGAGATAAGAAAATCTCCCCAAAATGGATATTATATTATAAAGCATTATTTATAGTCATTTCAAACATAATCTTTGTGTTTCAATTTAACAACTTCTATTAATTTTAATGAAATTCCTCAAGAATATAAGTTTGCAATAACAATGGTTATATTTAAAAGTAATATTTCCCTTCATAAAATGATTTATTTTAAGATTTTAAGTAGTTGGAAGAATTGAAAAAAAAAAAACCTCTGGTTTAAATTTAAGATGACAATTTAAAATATTTTACAATACTATCTAAAGCTTGAGAGTAATTTTAATATTCTATTTCAATTAATATACAATTCTGTGATCCATAATGATGCTTAAATCATAATATTGTACTTATTTCTTTCAGCCGTCTCATTTCCTGATACCCCACATTAACTTATATTCTATTGCCTCTAATGTTCTTAGTTGCGTAGGGGCCATTACTGAACTTTCTTAGGAGCTATTAAACATTTTGTTTTTAGTTTTGTCTGTATAGTTTTTCATATACAAATTTTAACTGCCATTGGAAGACAATAATGAATTTTATAAGAAAGAATTCACATAGGTGCTATTGCCGTTCTTTGTTTGTATAGAAAGTTTATAATAACTCATGAGATCAACACCAGTAGAGAAGTGAAGGAAGGAGAATTGAGCAGAGGAGAGATTTAGCTGCCATATTGCTCCACCAAGACTCAGCAAATACAATAAAGAGATCGGGAGTTGAGATGGCTCTTTAGACTTATCTTGAATTCAGGCACGCTAACTAAAATTATTTACTCCTGCACTAGTTGTCATTATGTGTACTGTTTCTTGGGAAAAGAAGCTGTCTTCAGCTGAAAAGAAGTTCCAGGGAGAGACCTAAATGAGAGCTTTTGTCTGCCGAGATTGCCAGCAAATGGGAAACATGTTTCATTCCTAAAAGGGGAAATATTCTCCTGGGTCGCACACCACATACATGTAGTACAGGAACAAATAGTAAGCCTGAATAATTGATCCAATGTATGTAATGAATTATCATATATTTGTTTCATTATATTGCATTGCCAATATTAGTGACGTAAGATATCAAATATTGCATATCCATATAGAAATGTGTGCGAATACAAGGCTTGAGCTATGAAGATGGCTTAATTTTTTGAATGAGTGTTTAATCCACAATACTTACACTAAACGGTCTTCTAAATTATCTGGAATTTAAGCAAGATAGCTCAACTTTTTAAGGAAGAGATATATATCTAATTTTTTCTTGTTATGTTTTGTGGCCGTGACTTCCTGGTAAGTAGTAAGAGGAAAAAAATAACAAATCTAATTTTATAAAACTGCATTACATCATTAAAAATTGGTTAGTCTACTTGTATAAAACTTCATTGAGGTCAAAATATGAGGAAAGGATTAATGTCACAAACAAATTCCATTTATATAAGGCCAAGGTTCTTCAGTCTATATAGCTAAGCCAATATTCTCTTTGTTATACATGCTTCATTATACTTTTTTATAATTTAGTTTCTATTAATTAAGTAATAAAAGTGTAATTATGTTAAATACATAAGCTAGCTTAAGCATGATGATAACCTTATAAAATGTTGATACTATCACATTTTGAAAATTACTAGAATAGAAACGGTGGCTTCCTTAAAATAATTAGAAAAATGAATAATAGTTAAGATGCACTTTTATCTTCCATAAATAATGCAGCTAATTAAGGTATTACTTAAGAAAAAAATTAATTTATCAAATAGCAAATACAGCTAAAATCATATTTAATGATAAAAGCCTAAACGCTTTTCTCTGATGTTCAAAAATAAAGCAAGTGCTAGTCTTCAATACTGTTATTCAAAACGGAATAAGAAGTTCTAGTTAACATATTTCAGAAGGAAAGAAAGAACATTTTTAAAAGGCTACATATTATAAGGAAAAATGAATGTGGTATATATTTGCAGGTTATAACATGCTCTACATAGGCTAATTGATAGGATTTACCTACTATTACTAGAATTAATAACTTCACTTATCAAGGCCACAGTTACAAGATAAACAGAAAAATTAATTACATTTCTATACTTTTAAAATGATCCCATGGTTTATTAAATTTAAATTTAAAAGTTCACTTAGATACTCTAATAAAGATGAAATATTTAGGTATAGTCTAACCAACAGTATATAGGATTTGTATACTCAAAATTGTGTAACACTAACAGAAGAAGTCAGAGATCTTAATACATGGAGAAAAAGTTTATGTTTATTAAAAAATTCATTTATTAAAAAAATAAGGGAGGAGGAATTACTCTGCCTAAAGTAACGCCTAATATGAACCACCATAATACATAGTGAGTAGTACTGGTGATGGTATAGATTAATAGAACAAAACAGAAAACTGAAAAATAGACCCACAGAATTGCAACCAAATGATTTTTTGCAAAGGTACAAAAGAAACGCAATGGAGTAAATAGAGTTTTTTAACAACTAGTCCCAGAGTAACTGTATATCAATAAGAAAAAGAAAACAAAACAAACAAAAAACTCCCAAAAAATTTAACTTAATCCTCACACTTTACAACAAAAAAATAATTATAGAGTCAAATGTAAAAAATACACCTATACAACTTTTTTTTAATATAATTTAAGTTCTGGGGTACATGTGCAGATCTTGCAGGATTGTTATATAGGTACATACATGCTATGTTGGTTTGCTGCCACCATCCCCCTCCATCACTGACAGATATTTCTCCCAATGTTATCCCTTCCCAACCTCCCCACCCCTGCTTTCCCTTTCCTAACCCCCACCCCTCAATGAAACCCATTGTGTGATGTTCCCCTCCCTGTGTCCATGTGTTTTCATTGTTCAACACCCACCTATGAGTGAGAATATGTGGTGTTTGGTTTCTCAGCTTGCTGCGAATGATGGTTTCCAGATTCATCCATGTCCCTGCAAAGGGCATGAACTCATCCTTTTTTACAGCTGCGTAGCATTCCATGGCATATATGTGCCACATTTTCTTTATCTAATCTATCACTGATAGACATTTGAGTTGGTTGCAAGTCTTTGCTATTGTAAACAGTGTCAAAATGAACATATGTGTGCATGTGTCTTTATAAGAGAATGATTTATAATTGTGAGTCAAATGCTATTTCTATTTCTAGATCCTTGAGGAATTTCCACACTGTCTTCCACAAAGGTTGCACTGATTTACAGTCCCACCAACAGTGTAAAATTTTTCCTATTTCTCTGTATCCTCTCCAGCATCTGTTGTTTCAAGATTTTTTAATGATTGTCATTCTAAATGGTGTGAGATGGTATCTCAATGTTGGTTTTGTTTATTTGCATTTCTTTGATGACCAGTGATGATGAGCATTTTTTCATATGTTTGCTGGCCACATAAATGTCTTTTGAAAAGTGTCTGTTCATATCCTTTGCCTACTTTTTGATGGGGTTGTTTGCTTATTTATTGTACATTTATTTTAGTTCTTTGTACATTCTGGATATTAGCCCTTTGTCAGATGGGTAGTTTGCAAATTTTTTTCCCATCCTGTTGGTTGCTGGTTCACTCTAATGATTGTTTCTTTTGCTGTGCAGAAGATCTTAAGTTTAATTTGATCCCATCTGTCTATTTTGGCTTTTGTTGCCATTGCTTTTGGTGTTTTAGTCAGGAAGTCCTTGCCTGTGCCTATGTCCTGAATAGCATTGCCTAAGTTTTCTTCTGGGGTTTTTATGGTGTTAGGTCATATGTTTAAATCTTTAATCCATCTGGAGTTAATTTTTGTAGAAGGTGTAAGGAAGTGGTCCAGTTTCAGCTTTCTGCACATGGTTAGCCAGTTTTCCCAACACCATTTAGTAAACAGGGAATTATTTCCCCATTGCTTGTTTTTTGTCAGATTTGTCAAAGATCAGATGATTGTTGATGTGTGGCACTACTTCTGAGTCCTCTGTTCTGTTTCATTGGTCTATATGTCTGTTTTGATACCAGTACCATGCTGTTTTTATTACTGTATCCCTGTAGTATAGTTTGAAGTCAGGTAGCATGATGCCTCCGCTTTGTTCTTTTTGCTTAGGACTGTCTTGGCTATGTGGGCTCTTTTTTGGTTCCATGTGAAGTTTAAGGTGTTTTTTTCCAGTTCTTCAAAGAAAGTTAATGTAGCTCAAATTTTTAGAAAATAACATAAAAGAACATTTTCTTGGCATAAGACTTGGTAAGAAGTTATGTCTAATGGTGACATGAAAAAATTGATTCAGAAACCTTCAAAGGCTGCTGCACGCTGCATGAGACAGCCAAAAAACTGTCAGTGCCCAATACGTGAGGGGTGTGAGGGGGTAATGTCCACCCATAAACACACATCCTCACTGAGTAACCCAAAGATCCAGATCACGAGAGAAGGATTTGCCCTTACTTGGAGCTCAGATGAATTTTGACAGCTGAGCAAAATATAGGATTAAAGGAACCAATGGGAAGAGCCCTCTGGGCAGTCTCAGTCCCCAAGGAGGCTACTCCTGACTTTGCCTCACAGGGGTCCCAGGAAAGGGCTGCCAGTGGAATCGGGAAAAACACTGATAAAAGAAGACCTCCAGCTGAACTTTGTAACAATTTCCACTAAATATGAAGTTTCCTGGACAGAATCCAAGGGAGGGGGAGAAGGGGGAGTGCAGATACCAGCAGAGAAATCACAGCAGGCAGGGATGGGCAAAACCTAAAAGATGTGTTTGCTTTCTCAGCTGGGATGCTTGTATCTAGCGGCAAGTTCTCTGACCTGCTCACTCACTGCCTGGAAATAAATTCAGTGCTGTTGCTGGGGGTATGGTGGGAGTGACACTATCTTTTCAGGCTGTGTGGGAGGTAGATGAGGCCTCTCTCTTCCGGCATTCCTTCTTTCAAAACCTGTATGATACAAAAGAAGAAGCCATAATACACTTGGGAACATAACTCCATCAACCTGAGAACCACACCCCATCCCCAACAGGAGCTGCAGCAAGCCCAACCCAAGTAGAGTCCATGCTCAGACACATCTAATGATGGTCTTTCTCTACAATACTGGTAGCCAAAGACAAATAATGCAGTCTCCCTTCCTGTCCACTGCCTGAGAAACTTATCCAGGCAACTCTAGGGTAAACTTATATCCTTGCTATACTATTGCAGATGATGCTCTCTTGAAAGTAGCACCTCCTGGCTAGAGGACAACCAACACAAAACTGGCATACCAAACAAAACTACAAACAAAGATTCTCACAGAGTCTACTTCATTCCCTTGCTAACTCCACCAGAGCAGGTGCTGGTATCCATGACTGAGAGATATGAAGATGGATCACATCACAGGACTCTTTGAAGACCAAGAAGAGAAAAAAACAATCACTGCAGTTCAGCTCTCAAGAAGCCTCATCTTTAGAAACAGGGAGAGAGTACCATATCACAGGAGTACCCTGTCGAACAAAAAAAAATCTGAACAACAGCCCTGAGTCCCTGAGTCCCTTCCGTCTGACATAATCTCCCCAGAGGAGAAGTAACCAGAAAGAAAATTCTGGTAATATCACAAAATAAGGTATTTAAACACCCCCAAAATATCACACTAGCCCCCCAGTAGTGGACCCAAACCAAGAAGAAATGTCTGAATTTCCAGAAAAAGAATTCAGGTCAATTATTAAGCTACTCAAGAAGGCACCAGAGAAACCTAAAAAACAACTTAATTTTTTTTTTTAATGATGCAGGGTATGGATGGAACAGTATCCAGAGAAACAAATAGCATAAATAAAAGCATCATGGAGGATCCAAGATGGCCAATTAGGAGCAGCTGAGGATTGCAGCTCCCAGTGAAAACGCAGAGGGTAAGCGGACGCCGCATTCCCAGATGGATTTTTATTGCCCACAGACCAGGAGATTCCCAGGGTGAGGAGCCCCACGGGTCACCAGTGTGGCTGGTTTGGCCGGTGCAGCTGTTTTGGGTGGCGCCCCAGCGCAATGGTTACCCATACAAAATATGTGGGTCCGGGTGCCATTTTAGCTGGAAAATTGAGCTCCAGGAAGGCAGAGTCACCCATTCATCTGATTTAAAAAGGGGACTGAAACAAGCAGCCAGGCCACGAGATTTCCTAGGCAAAAAAACTCCACGAATCTCAGCACCTGAGGTTTCAGCCAGCGCAGTGGGTCGCCGCACAGGAATTCACACAGATCTGGCGCCTTTTCAACTGGTGGCTGGAACACCTGGGAGACAGTCGACCATTCAACTTAAAAAAAAAAAAAAGGCTCTGAGGCAGGGAGCCAGGTGATCAGGCTCAGCTGGTCCCACCCCTACAAAAAAACAGCCATCGGAAATGCTCTGGATCAAGAGTTTCACAGCAAGCAGAGGTGAACCCGGGACGGTCCAGTTCAGTGCAGGAGGGGCGTCCGCCATTACTGAGGCAGTCTGCCACTACGGAGGTAGTTTGCCATTGCAGAGGCAGCCCACCATTGCCGAGGCAGTTCTAACTACACCGGAATAAACAGAACTGCAGGGAAGTTCACACGGCAGCTAGGCAGAGCCCACAGCAGCTCAGCAAATCCTCTGCAGGCAGTGACTAGGCTGCCTCATTGCTGGGCAAGGCAGCCCTGAGAAAAAGGCAGCAGCACAAAGGAAACTCATAAATAAAGCCCTAACTCCCCAGGAAAGAGCACCTGGGGAAAAAAAGGGGGTTTATGAGTTCTGCTGCAGTAGACTTAAACGTACCTGCCCAGCAACTCTGAATGAACAATGGAGCTCACAGCTCAGCACTTAAGCTCCTATAAAGAACACTCTGTCTCCTCAAGCAGCTCTCTGACCCCCGTATATCCAACGAGTCACCTCATAAAGGAGAGCTCAGACTGACATTTAGTGGGTATTCTTCTGGGACAAAGATAGCAGAAGAAGAAATTGGCAGCAACCCTTACTGTTCTGCAGCTGCTGCAGGTGATCCCCAGGCAAGCAGGGCCGGGAGTAAACCTCAGCAGTCCTACAGCAGAGGGGCCAGACTGTTAGAAGGAAAACTAAGAAACAGAAAGAAATAACTTCATCATCAACAAACTGGACGTCCAGTGAGAGACCCCATCTGAAAATCACCAAACACAAAGACCACACATAGATAAATCCACAAAGATGGGAAGAAACCAGTGAAAAAGGAGGAAAACACCCGAAACCAGAATGCCTCTCCTCCTACAATGGATCACAACTCCTCACCAGCAAGGGAACAAGGCTGGATGGACAATGAGTGTGATGAAATGACAGAATCAGGCTTCAGAAGGTGGGTAATAAGAAATTTCTGTGAGCTAAAAGAACATGTTCTAACCCAATGCAAAGAAACTAAGAACTTGAAAAAAGATGTGACGAAATGCTAACGAGAATAACCAACACAGAGAGGAATATAAGTGAATTGATGGAGCTGAAAAACACAACACAAGAACTTTGTGAAGCATACACAAGTTTCAACAACTGAATTGACCAAACAGGAGAAAGGATATCAGAGTATGAAGATCAACTCAATGAAATAAAATGAGAAGACAAGAGTAGAGAAAAAAGTGTAAAAAGGAATGAACAATGTCTCCAAGAAATATGTGACTATGTGAAAAGACCTAATCTACATTTGATAGGTGTACCTGAATGTGACGGAGAGAAGGAATCCAAGCTGGAAAATACTCTTCAGGATATTATCCAGGAGAACTTCCCCAACGTAGGAAAGCAGCCCAATATTCAAGTCCAGGAAATACAGAGAACACCACTAAGATATTCCTCAAGAAGAGCAACACAAGGCACATAATCGTCAGATGCACCACAGTTAAAATGAGGAGAAAATGCTAAGGGCAGCCAGAGAGAAAGGTCAGGTTACCCACAAAGGGAAGCTCATGAGACTCACAGCAGATCTCTCAGCAGAAACCCTACAGGCCAGAAGAGAGTAGGGGACAATATTCAACATCCTTAAAGAAAAGAACTTTCAACCCAGAATTTCATATCCAGCCAAACTAAGCTTCACAAGTGAAGGTAAAATAAAATCCTTTGCGAACAAGCAAGTACTCAGAGATTTCATCACCACCAGGCCTGCTTTACAAGAGCTCCTGAAAGATGCACTAAACATAGAAAGGAACAACCAGTACCAGCCACTCCAAAAACATACCAAATGGCAAAAAGCAGCTATGCAATGAAGAAACTGCATCAACTAACTGGCAAAACAGCCAGCTAGCATCAAAATGGCAGGATCAAATTCACACATAACAATATTAACGCTAAATGTAAATGGGCTAAATGCCCCAATCAAAAGACATAGACTGGCAAACTGGATAAAAAGCCAAAACCCATCGGTGTGCCGTATCCAGGAAACCCATCTCACATGCAAAGATACACAAAGGCTCAAAATAAAGGGATGGAGGAAGATTTAACAAGCAAATGGAGAGCAAAAAAATCAAGAGTTGCAATTCTCATCTCAGATAAAATAGACTTTAAATCAACAAAGATCAAAAGAGACAAAGGAGGAAATTACATAATGGTAAAAGGATCAATGCAACAAGAAGAGCTAACGATCCTAAATATATATACACCCAATACAGGAGCACCCAGATACATAAGGCAAGTTCTTAATGACTTACAAAGAGACTTAGACTCCCACACAATAATAGTGGGAGACTTGAACACCCCATTGTCAATATTAGATCAACGAGACAGAAAATTAACAAGGATATCCAGGACTTGAACTCAGACCTGGATCAAGCAAACCTAATAGACATTGACAGAACTCTCCACCCCAAATCCACAGAATATACATTCTTCTCAGCACCACATTGCACCTACTCTAAAATTGACCACAAAATTGGAAGTAAATCACTCCTCAGCAAATGCAAAAGAATGGAAATCATAACAAACAGCCTCTCAGACCACAGTGCAATCAAGTTAGAACTCAGAATTCAGAAACTAACTCAGAACTACACAGCTTCATGGAAACGGAACAACTGGCTCTTGTATGTTGACTGGATAAACAATGAAATGAAGGCAGAAATAAAAATGTTCTTTGACAAGAATGAGAATGAAGACGCAACATACCAGAATCTCTGGGACACATTAAAAGCAGTCTCTAGAGGAAAATATATAGCAATAAATGCCCATGTGAGAAGCAAGCAGAGATCTAAAATTGACACCCTATCGTCAAAATTGAAAGAGCTAGAGAAGCAAGATCAAAAAAAAACTCAAAACCAAGCAGAAGACAAGAAATAACTAAGATCAGAGCAGAACTGAAGGATACAGAGACATGAAAAACCCTTCAAAAAATCAATAAATCCAGGAACTGGTTTTTCGAAAAGGTCAACAAAATAGACAGACCACTAGCCAGATTAATAAAAAAGAAAAGAGAAAATAATCAAATAGATGCAATAAAAAAGATAAAGGGGACATCACCACAGATTCCACAGAAATTCAAACCATCATCAGAGATTATTATAAACAACTCTATGCACATCAACCAGTAAACCTGGAAGAAATGGATAAATTCCTGGACACTTGCATCCTCCCAAGCCTAAACCAGGAAGAAGTCGAAACCCTGAATAGACCAATAACAAGGTCTGAAGTTGAGGCAGCAATTAAGAGCCTACCACCCAAAAACAGCCCAGGTCCAGATGGGTTCACAATCGAATTCTACCAGACATACAAAGAGAAGTTTGTACCATTGCTTCTGAAACTATTCCAAACAATCCAAAAAGAGGGACTCTTTCCCAAATCATTTTATGAGACCAACATCATCCTGATACCAAAACCTGGCAGAGACTCAGCAAGAAAAGAAAACTTCAGGCCAATATCCATGATGAATATAGATGCAAAAATCTTCAATAAAATACTGGCAAACCGATTGCAACAGCACATCAAAAAGCTTATCCACCATGATCAAGTAGGCTTCATCCCAGGAATGCAAGGCTAGTTCAACATACACAAATCTATAAACATAATCCACCACATAAACAGAACCAAAGACAAAAACCACATGATAATCTCAATTGATGCAGAGAAGGCCTTTGACAAAATTCAACAGCCTTTCATGCTAAAAACCCTCAATAAACTAGGTATTGACGGAACGTATCTCAAAATGATAAAAGCTATTTACGACAAACCAACAGCCAATATCATACTGAATGGGCAAAAATCACAAGCATTCCTATACACCAATAACAGACTTAAAGACAGCCAAATCAAGAACCAACTGCCATTCACAATTGCTACAAAGAGAATCAAATACCTAGAAATACAACTAACAAGGAACGTAAAGGACCTCTTCAAGGAGAACTACAAACCACTGCTCAACAAAATAAGAGAGGATGCAAATAGATGGAGAAACATTCCATGTTCATGGCAAGGAAGAATCAATATCGTGAAAATGGCCATACTGCCCAAAGTAATTTACAGATTCAACGCTATCCCTATCAAGCTACCAATGACCTTCTTCGCAGAACTGGAAAAAACCACCGTAAACTTCATATGGAACCAAACGAGAGCCCGCATAGCCAAGTCAATTCTAAGCAAAAAGAACAAAGCTGGAGGCATCACACTACCGGACTTCAAACTATACTACAAAGCTACAGTAATCAAAACAGCATGGTACCGGTACCAACACAGAGATATAGACCAATGGAGCAGAACAGAGGCCTCTGAGGCAACACATCACATCTACAACCATCTGATCTTTGACAAACCTGACAAAAACAAGCAATGTGGAAAGGAGTCCTTGTTTAATAAATGGTGTTGGGAAAACTGGCTAGCCATGTGCAGAAAGCAGAAACTGGATCCCTTCCTGACACCTTACACCAAAATTAACTCCAGATGGATTAAAGACTTAAACATAAGACCTAACACCATAAAAACCCTAGAAGAAAATCTAGGCAAAACCATTCAGGACATAGGCATAGGCAAGGACTTCATGACCAAAACA
>PVKV010034085.1:0-11299 GCA_004027835.1 Alouatta palliata
GACCATCCTGGCCAACATGGTGAAACCCCGTCTTACTAAAACTACGGAAAAATTAGCTTGGCATAGTGGTGCGTGCCTGTAGTCCCAGCTACTTGGGAGGCTGAGGCAGGAGAATTGCTTGAACCCAGGAGGTGGAGGTTGCAGTGAGCCGAGGTCGCACCACTGCACTCCAGCCTGGTGCCCAGTGACGGAGTGAGACTCTGTCTCAAAAAAAAAAAAAAAAAAAAAAAGAATGCAACAGAGATTTAAGCTGGTCTTGGTGGCTCACACCTGTAATCCCAGCACTTTGGGAGGCCAAGGTGGGTGGATCACGAGGTCAGGAGTTCGAGACCGGCCTGGCCAACATGGTGAAACCCTCATCTCTACTAGCGATATTTTTTAAAAAATTAGCCAGGTATGGTGGCACGCACCTGTAATCTCAGTTACTCGGGAGGCTGAGGCAGGAAAATCGCTTGAACCCAGGAGGCAGAGGTTACAGTGGACCGAGATTGTGCTACTGCACTCCAGCCTGGGCAACAGAGCAAGATTCTGTCACAAAAAAAAAAAAAAAAAAAGAAAAAAAGAATGCACCAGAGATTTAGCTACAAGACGGTTCCTGGAAAAACATCCAAATGTCCATCATTTTTTTGGCGAGGAATCTACACGTGTGACATACAGAAATATTTGATGAGACTATACACTAAGTTGGTGGTTCTCAAAGTGTGGCCCAGGGACCAGCAGCATCAGTGTCATTTGAAAACTTGTCAAAATATGTAAATTCTTGGGCCCCATCCCAAATCTACTGAATCAGAAATTCCAGGGTGGGACACAGAGATCTGGATTATTTTTGTTTGTTTATTTGGTTTTGTTTTGAGACAGAGTCTTGTTCTGTTACCCAGGCTAGAGTGCAGTGGTGTGATCATGGCTCACTGTAGCCTTGACCTCCTAGGCTCAGGTGGATCCTCTCACCTCAGCCTCCCAAGTAGCTGGGACTATAGGCACACACCACCACGCCCAGCTAACTTTTTTCTATTTTCTGTAGAGATGGGATTTCACCATGTTGCCCAGGTTGATCTCAAACTCCTGGGCCCAAGTGATCCACCCACCTAGGCCTTCCAAGTGCTGGGATTTCAGACCTGAGCCACCACATTTGGCCCCATCTGGGTTTTAACAAGTCCTTTAATAAGGTGATACTGATACACATTCAAGTTTGGGAACCACTTCTCTAACCACTGTTACTAGAGGTTATTTATGAGCGAGAGTATGAATATGTTAATATATATTTTTTAGAGACAGAGTCTCTCTGTCTCCCTGGCTGGAGTGCAATGGTGCAATCACAGCTCACTGCAACCTCCAGCTTCTGGGCTCAAATGATCTTCCCACCTCAGTTTCCAAAACAGCTAGGACTATAGGTATGTACACTGTGCCTAGCAATTTTTATTTTTATTTTATTTTATTTTTTGTGCCTAGCAATTTTAAGATTTTTGTGGAGATAGAGTCTCACTATGTTGCCCAAGCTGGTCTCAAACTCCAGGGTTCAAGCAATCTGCCTCAGCCTCCCAAAATGCTGGGATTATAGTTGTGAGCCACTGTGCCTGGCCTTAATTTTTTTTTTTTTTTTTTTTAAAGACCGGGTTTCACCATGTTGGTCAGGCTAGTCCTGAACTCCCGACCTCAGGTGATCCACCTGCCTTGGCCTCCAAAGTGGTTGGATTACAGCCGTGAGCCACCACGCTCGACCCTTAATATTTTTATATTTCCTTGCTTTCCTGGAGTAAGATTACATTACCAACTGATATAAGAAATACCCACTAAAATTTAATTTTGAAAAGAAGAAAAAGTAGGTCAGGCACAGTGGCTCATACCTGTAATCCCAACTCTTTGGAAGGCTGAGGTGAGAGGATTGTTTGAAACCAGGAGTTTGAAACTAGCCTGAGCAACACAGTGAAATCCTGTCTCAGAAAAAAAAGAAAAATTTAAAAATTAGCTTGGTGTGGTGGCATGTGTCTATAGTCCTGGCTACTTGGGAGGCTGAGGTGGGAGGATTGCTTGAGCCCAGGAGGTTGAGGCTGCAGTGAGTTGTGATTGTGCCTCTGCACTGGAGCCTGGGTGACAGAGGAAGATCCTGCTGCAAAAAAATGAAAAAATAAATCCTGAGTAGAAGTGAGAGGGGAGAGCAAGAGAACAAGGTTATGAAAACAAAAAACAAGAGAAAAAAAGCATTCTCATCTCCCGAATATAGTTTCTTCCCCCACCTTAGCTTTCTCCCCACATAAATGGGATGGTATGTACTTACGAGCTTGATTGATGTCCCAGTTATTTTGTAGCTGCTTGTTTTTTCTATTTAATATTGCATGGCATTCCCGCACGAGGGAAGTCTAGCTAAACTTTAAAAAACAGCATTACACAGCAGCATTTCCCATGGTTTCACAGTCTTCAGAGTAGCATATATATATCTTATGGTATTTTTTGAAGAGATGGGATATATATATATATATATATATATATAATATTCTGAAGACTATATAAAATGTAAAAAAAATTATATATATACATATATACATATATGTATATATATATACATATATATGTATACATATATGTATATATATGTATATATATGTATACATATATGTATATATATACATATATGTATGTATATACATATATATGTATATATATACATATATATATATATACACATACATATATTTTAAAAGATAAGTCTCTGCCAGGCACAGTGGCTCACACCTGTAATCCCAGCACTTTGGGAGGCCAAGGTGGGTGGATTGCCTGAGGTGAGGAGTTCGACACCAGCCTGGCCAACATGGTGAAACTCTGTCTCTACTAAAAATACAAAAATTAGCCAGGTGTGGTGGCAGGTGCCTGTAGTCCCAGCTGCTCAGGAGGCTGAGGCAGGAGAATCCCTTGAACCCAGGAGGCAGAGGTTGCACTGAGCTGAGATCCTGACACTGCACTCCAGCCTGGGCAACAGAGTGAGACTCCATCTGAAAAAAAAAAAAAAAAAAAAAAAAAAAGCTCATTTTGTCACCCAGGCTGAAGTTGCAGTTGCAGGATCATAGCTCACTGCAGCCTTGAATTCCTGGGCTCAAGCAATCCTTCTGTCTTAGTCTTTGGAGTAGCTGCAATTACTGGCATGCATCACCACACCCAGCTAATTTTTTTTTTTTTGTATTTTTTATAGAGGGTTTGGCCATGTAACCAAGGCTGGTCTTGAACTCCTGACCTCAAGTGATCCACCCTCCTCAGCCTCCCATAGTATTGGAATTATAGGTGTGAGCCACCGCGCCCAGCCACACCCAGGTAATTTTCAAAATTTTTGTAGTCATCATTTTTTTAAAAGCAGGCATTCATGTTACTTAATAGAGCTGTTCCCTTGATCCTCATTTCCCTTGGTTTCCAATTTTTCACCATCATAAATAATGCTGCTACCAATATTTGCACATATACCTTTTCCCAAATTTCAAAATTTTGTTCTTAGGATAGATTCTCAGAAGCTTGGTTGCTGGATCAAAGGGTAGGAACATTTCATAGCTTCTGCTGGGTGGTGCCAGACTGCTCTCCCAGTGAGTGGCTATGGGTTTATGCTGCCGTTAGCATCATACAAGACTGCCAGCTTCCACTCAGCCTTCCTAGTGAGGCATTATGATTTAAAATAGTTTTGCTATTTTAATAAGAAAATAAGCTACCTATCCATTGTTTTAACTTTCTTTGGTTATGAGAGACATTTTTGAAACAGAGTCTCATTCTGTCACCCAGGCTGGAGTTCAGTGACATGATCTCGGCTCACTGCAACCTCCACCTCCTGGGTTCAGGTGATTCTCCTGCCTCAGTCTCCTGAGTAGCTGGGATTGCAGGCGTGCACCACCATGCCTGGCTAAGTTTTGTATTTTTAGTAGAGAGGGGGTTTTGCAATGTTGGTCAGGCTGGTCTTGAACTCCTGACCTCAGGTGATTTGCCTGCCTCAGGCTCCCAAAATGCTGGGATTACAGGTGTGAGCCACCGCGCCTGGCCAACAATCTTGAAAAAGTCCACCATATCCCAAATCTTGAAATCTCTCTCTCTCTCTGTCTCTCCCCCCTCTCAACCTCTCTCCTTCTCTCTCTCTCTCTCTGCATATGTGTGGGGAGGGGAGGGGAGGGGAGGGGAGGGGAGGGGAGAGGAGACCTGAGGTCTTAGAAGGCTGGAGGCAAGGTCCTTTCTTTCTATTCTTTAATTTCTTCGTGTGGGTGTGTGTGTGTGTGACAGAAAGAGAGACAGAGAGAGAGAGAGAGAGACAGAGAGACAGAGACAGAGACAGAGAAGACAGAGACAGAGAGAAAGAGGAGAGAGAAAGGAGAGAGAGGAGGAGAGGAGAGAGACCTGAGGTTTTAGAAGGCTGGAGGCAAGTTCCCTCCGTTCCATTCTTTAATTTCCTCCATTTTCGAGGAAAACACTACGACGTGTTTGTAGTCTTAGGAATAAGAGCCCTCCGTCAATAATGCTATTACTAATGGCATCCGTTAATGAGGACGTCCTTATTATCTAACGCTAGTAGGAGAAGAAGTCTCCGCGGCGCAAGGGCACAGCCTCCCGGGTTACGTTGGAGAGAAGAGCTCCACTCCGCTCAAAAGTCAGTGACACTCCAGACCCAGCAGAGGCAGGAGCCGGAATCCATCAGTTAACCACTCTAAAGGAAGTTTTTGCCGCAACGTTTTCTCCGTTGCTAGGATACACTGCTCGCCGCTGCTTATTGGTTAGCGCCCCCTCTTGTGTCTATGTCCTGTAATAGTACCCACAGTTGAGCAAAGGCTGTTCAACACATGATTTAAATCATCTGTATTGTGAAATATAACACACAGAAAAGTATCTAGGATATACACACAGCCGGGGTGGCTCACGCCTGTAATCCCAGCACTTTGGGAGGCTGAGGCGGGCAGATCACTTGAGACTTGGGAGTTCCAGACCAGCCTGGGTAACATAGTGAAACCCTGTCTCTGCTAAAAATACCAAAAAAAAAAAAAAAAAAAAAAAAAATTAGCTGGGTGTGGTGGCGTGCGCCTGTAATCTCAGCTACTCAGGAGGCTGAGATAGGAGAATCGCTTGAACCTGGGAGGCGGAGGTTGCAGTGAGCTGAGATAGCGCCATTGCACACCAGCCTGGGAGACAAGAGTGAAACTCGGCTCAAAAAAATAAAAAATAAAAGAAAAAGAAACAGACCTGTAATCCCAGCACTTTAGGAGGCCGAGGCGGGCAGATCACGAGGTCAAGAAATCGAGACCATCCTGGCCAACATGGTGAAACCCCGTCTCTACTAAAAAAAAAAAAAAAAAAAAAAAAAAAATTAGCTGGGCTTGGTGGCGCGAGCCTGTAGTCCCAGCTACTTGGGAGGCTGAGGCAGGAGAATTGCTTGAACCCAGGCGGCGTACATTGCAGTGAGCTGAGGTCGCGCCACTGCACTCCAGCCTGGCGCCTGGTGACGGAGTGAGACTCTGTCTCAAAAAAAAAAAAAAGAAAGAAAGAAAGAAACAGGCAATTACTCTGCTGAGTGTTAGGAACTCCAACCACTGGGAAAGCCCAGGGGACTGATGGTGAGCACACACCTCAAGTCCTGATGTGGATTAGACCTTTGGAATGTCTTCAGGTTTACCCTTCCCTTCTTTTTCTGTGGCCTCTGATCCCCCCTGCCTCTAATCTCACCCCATTAGTCTGAGTCCTCTGAGAAGCAAATGCCAGGATAAGATTAAATTGTGCAAGGATTTTATTAAAGAAAATATGTGTAGTGGGGAAAAGGGGAGGGAACTGTGAAGGTTGGGATGTAAGTCCAGCCCCAGGTGAGGAAGAGAGGGAAGGAGGGTTGGATAGAAGGGTCCTAGTTGGCCATGCAGTCTAAGGAGGGTTTGGCAGGGTGTTGTGGAGTCCTTAAGCCAAAGTTAGCTCAGAGAAATCTCATATTTCCTAGGAATGGGCCTGTCTCAGCACCCAGCTCATGGCAACATCATCAGCCAGGAGCATCTCAAGGGAACTGTGGCCTTGCTGCAAACAGCACAGCAGCGCTTGGTCAGTTAGGATCCCTAGAGTTGGAGGCCTGTGAGGCTCCTTCTCATTCCTCCACAGCCCCCACAGGGCTATGAGGGGAGTTCGGTGATCTTTCTGAAGTGCAGGCCTCTGGCATGTGGTGCATCCCACGCTGCACAAGGGTTTAAAGACCTAAGAGGGAATGGTGGGCGATAAAGAAAGACATACAGAGAGATACAGATAAAGCTGGGCCAAGTGGTCAGAAAAGCTGATAGTGTCAGTCTCTTTGGTACTGTCCTGCCTCAGAGTACTTTTTTTTTTTTTTTTTTTTTTGAGACGGAGTTTCGCTCTTGTTACCCAGGCTGGAGTGCAATGGCGCGATCTCGGCTCACTGCAACCTCCGCCTCCTGGGTTCAAGCAGTTCTCCTGCCTCAGCCTCCCGAGTAGCTGGGACTACAGGTGCGCACCACCACGCCCAGCTAATTTTTGTATTTTTAGTAGAGACAGGGTTTCACCATGTTGACCAGGATGGTCTCGATCTCTTGACCTCGTGATCCACCCGCCTCGGCCTCCCAAAGTGCTGGGATTACAGGCGTGAGCCACCGCGCCCGGCCCAGAGTACTTTATTTTATATGTTCACAAAGCACATAGCAGAGGGAGGCTGCAGTTACCCAGAACGGCCTGTGGTTATCATTCTCATGCTTCAGTTAACACACCTCAGCTAACAACTGTCTTGCAGCAAGGTCAGTGAAAGCTGGTTATCTTTTGCTAGGTCTGGCTGCTCTTCTCCGAGACATACACATTCCCCTATTATGGTTTTGCTTCTCTGAAGTTCACCCAAAGTTCACAGCAGGCTTGCTGCTGACTCCCCCAGAGTGGGTAGGCTACTGTGGCCCTCTACACAGTCTCACTATGCCTTTTTTTTTTTTTTTTTTTTTTTTTGGAGACAGTCTTACTCTATCACCAGGCTGGAGTGCAGTGGTGTGGTCTCGGCTCACTGCAACCTCCGCTTCCAGGGTTCAAGCGATTCTCCTGCCTCAGCCTCCAGAGTAGCTGGGACTACAGGTGCCCGCCACAATGCCCAGCTAATTTTTGCATTTTTAGTAGAGATGGGGTTTCACCATGTTAGCCAGGATGGTCTCGATATCTTGACTGCGTGATCCACCTGCTTTGGCCTCCCAAAGTGCTGGGATTACAGGCGTAAGCCACCGCACCTGGTCTCACTATGCCATTTTTCTGCTCAAACTACTTCCAAGGCTCCCTGTTGTCCTTATTGTACTCAGGTGAATGTCTCAGCTCTTTATCTCAGGGATCAAGGTCCTGCTGGAGCAAGAGAGCAATTTACCTACGTGCTCTGTTGCCCGCTGTTCTTGGCCCTACTCACTCCTTAAGTGCCTCAACTACACTGGGCTGACCCCTTGTTGCTCTGAGACCTGCTGTCCTCTTTTATTCCTTCCCGCCTTTGCCCATGCTGTGCCCTCTGCCTGGACAGCCCTTCCCTACATCTCCCAGCTCCAATTTTTTTTTTTTTTTTTGAGACAGAGTTGCATTCTTTCACTCAGGCTGGAGTGAAATGGCACGATCTCAGCTCACTGCAACCTCTGTCCCCCAGGTTCAAGTGATTCTCCAGGCTCAGCCTCCCAAGTAGCTGGGGTTGTAGGTGCCTGCCACCACGCCCGACTAATATTTGTATTTTTAGTAGGGATGGAGTTTTGCCACATTGACCAGGCTGGTCTCGAACTCCTGACCTCAGGGGATCCACCCACTTTGGCCTCCCAAAGTGCTGGGATTTCAGGTGTGTGCCACCATGCCTGACCAATGTTAAGTGCTTCCCTCAGCTTCCTAGGTTTAGTCAGCAGCACCCGCTCGCTCCATCTCTGGTACAGGCCCAGATCCTTTGGAGTAGACAGAAGATTCCAGGGGCTGTGTGGGGAGAACGGGATAAACAACTGCCATAGTCCTCTTGGACTTTTCTCCTTTCTTCCCGGCACAAGGTGACTCGCATGGTTTTGAATCCATAATCTTGCCCTCCCTCTACTGTGAGCAAAGCAGAAATCCAGCACACAGCATCCAGGACAGCGAGAGACCGAAGCACATCACCTCCTCTTCACCCCTCCACTTTCCTACCCTGCCTTCCTGGGCTCAGGATTCAATGCTTTATTTTTAGCCCACACGTTGGACTGGGGCTCCAGAGATGTACTCGATGCCTGAGGTGTAACCAGACCCCTGTGTGCACCACTTTTAGCTCCTGTCTTTAGCTTGACATGATGAAAAGCCTTCAACAAAGCAGCTGTAAGCTTGCGGGCTGCAGGCCTGATCCAGTTTTATTTAACCACTAACGATTTGAATTAAAAAAAAAAAAGTGGGCTGGGTATGGTGGCTCACACCTGTAGTCACAGCACTTCGGGAGGCTGAGGTGGGTGGATCACCTGAGGTCAGGAGTTCAAGATTAGCCTGGCTGACATGGGGAAACCCCATCTCTACTAAAAATACAAAGAAAAAAAATAGCCAGGCATGGTGATGGGCGCCTGTAGTCCCAGCTACTCAGGAGGCTAAGGCACGAGAATCAATTGAGTCTGGGTGCAAATGAGCTGGGACTCAATTGCAGAGGTGCAACTTCTGCCTCCCAGACTCAAATTTACCAACGTAAATTTTATTTTTTTTTTTTGAAATAGAGTCTTGCTCTTGCTGCCCAGACTGGAATGCAATGGCATGATCTCAGCTCACTGCAACCTCTGCCTCTCGGGTTCAAGCGATTCTCCTGTCTCAGCCTCCCCAATAGCTGGGATTACAGGCACATGCCACCACACCTGGCTAATTTTTGTGTTTTCAGTAGAGACGCATTTTCACTATGTTGACCATGCTGGTCTAAAACTCCTAACCTCAGGTGATCTGCCTGCCTTGGCCTCCCAAAGTGTTGGGATTACAGGCATGAGCCACCACGTCCAGCATCCCCATAACCATTTTTAAGTATACAGTTTAGTGGCGTTAAATACTTTCACATTGTGCAATTATCACAACCATCCATCTCTAGGGCTCTTTTCATCTGCCCAACTGACACTCTGTCCCCATTAAACACTAACTCTCATTCCCCATCCCATAGCCTCTGGCATCCACCATTCCACTTTCTGTCTCTATGAATCTGACTACTCTAGGTACCTCATATATGTGGACTCATAACTGTATTTGTCCTTTTAACATAATGTTCTCAAAGTTTATCTGTGTGGTAGCAAGTGTCAGATTTTCCTTTTTTTTTAGAGACAGTCTTACTCTGCCATCCAGACTGGAGTGCAGTGGCATAAACATGGCTCACTACAGTCTCCACTTCCTGGGCTCAAGTGATCCTCCCACCTCAGCCTCCTAAAGTGCTGAGATTACAGGTATGAGCCACCATGCCTTGCCAGAATTTCCTTTTTTCCCCCCTTTGGTTTTTATTTTTTTTGCGAAGTCTCAAATAATTTCCTTTTTTAAAAGCTGATGATACACCATGCTTTGTCTATTCATTCACCCATTGATGGACACTTGTGCTTCCCCTTTTTGGCTACTGGAAATAATGCTGCTGTGAAAATGGGTGTACAGTTATCCCTTCAAGTCCCTTGTGGGCATATGTGCAGAAGTAGAACTGCTGGATCATATGGGAAGTCTATTTTTAGTTCTTTGAGGAGTCCCTATACTGTTTTCCATAGCAGAAGGTGAAATGAAAAAAAAAATAGTTGCCCCTAGATTTGAGGCTTCTGCTAAGAAATTGGAGGTCTGATACCACTGGTCTTACACTTGCAGAACCAGCCTCCTCAGGCCCCTCAGAGACCCCTCCCCAGCTGAGCAGTGCCCTTTCCCAAGAGGTCTGGGTCCCAGCTCTGGAGGACATGCTCTCAATCTTCTCACTTCAAGGGTGTGCGTGTGTTTTGAGACAGAGTCTTGCACTGTTATCCAGGCTGCAGTGCAGTGGCACGATCTTGGCTGACTGCAATCTCTGCCTCCTGGGTTCAAGCAATTCTCCTGCCTCAGCCTCCCAAGTAGCTGGGACTACAGGCGCGCACCACCATGTGCAGCTAATTTTTTTGTATTTTTAGTAGAGACGGGGTTTCACCATGTTGGCCCGGATGGTCTTGATCTCCTGACCTTGTGATCTGACTGCCTCGGCCTCCCAAAGTGATGGGATTACAGGCGTCAGCCACCGTGCCTGGCTAATCTTTTCACTTCTACTAGTGTCAACCTTTCCTTCCCCCACCAGTCCTAGGCAGTTCCCTCAGCTACGCTTTGTGATACCACGGTTTCTTTCTGCTTTTCCAGTCCTCCCGCACCTGGTTAACATGTCTAATCTACTAACTTCTCTCTGTTAAAGCACCTGGTGTGGTTTTTGTTTTCTTGGCTGACTGATCCCACTCAGCTGTGTTCTCACCTGGAATTGCTAGAGAGCAGCTGCCCACTTTGGTCAGGCATTCGCTCTTCTGTTCCCCTCTTCCTGCTCCCCACTTTTTTCATTTTTATTTTTTTGATATAGGGTCTCGCTCTGTCACCCAGGCTGGAGTGCAGTGGCACGATCATGATTCACTGAAGCCTTGACGTCCTGGGCTCCAGCGATCCTCCCACTCCAGCCTCCCAAGCAGCTAGTTCACATGTTCACAAGTACATGCCACCATACCCGGATAATTTTTGTATTTTTGGTAGAGGCAAAGTTTTGCCATGTTGCCCAGGCTGGTCTCAAACTCCTGAGCTCAAGCAATCCACCCACCTTGGCCTTCCAAAGTGTTGGGATTA
This sequence comes from Alouatta palliata, assembly GCA_004027835.1. Lineage (NCBI taxonomy): Eukaryota > Metazoa > Chordata > Mammalia > Primates > Atelidae > Alouatta > Alouatta palliata. The sequence goes on from PVKV010034085.1 coordinate 10,759, forward strand.
GAGATGTGAGCCACTGCACCCAGCCCCCATTTTTTTACATCTGGCTGACCCTGCCTGCCTGACCCTAACGGGATCTGATTTGTGCTCCTGTCTGATGTAATAATGCCTATTGATTGAGCATCATGTAAGTGTCAGAGTCTGTGCATAAGACTTTATTATCTCATGCAATTCTCAACATAACACTGTGAGGTGGGCACTGTTATACTCCCCATTGTACAGACGAGGACACTGAGCTTGGGAGAGGGGAGGACTTGACCAAAATCACAGCCAGGGCCGGGCGCAGTGGCTCACGCCTGTAATACCAGCACTTTGGGAGGCCAAGGTGGGTGGATCACCTGAGGTTAGGAGTTTGAGACCAGCCTGGTCAACATAGTGAAAACCCGTCTCTACTGAAAACACAAAAATTAGCCAGGCATGGTGGTGGGCATAGTTCCAGCTACTCAGGAGGCTGAGGCAGGAGAATCACTCGAACGTGGGAGGTGGAGGTTGCAGTGAGCCAAGATCTCACCACTTCACTCCAACCTGGGTGAAAGGAAAACTC
>PVKV010034086.1:0-18049 GCA_004027835.1 Alouatta palliata
TTTCTTTCTTTCTTTCTTTCTTTCTTTCTTTTATCTCTCTCTCTCTCTCTCCTTCCTTCCTTCCTTCCTTCCTTCCCTTCTTTCTTTCTTTCTGGGGCGGGGGTGGTGGTGATCTATCTATGTTATTCAAGTTGGTCTTGAACTCCTGGACTCAAGCAATCCTCACACCTCAGCCTCCCAAACTACTGAGATTTCAGGGTGAGCCATCGTGCCTTGAGTTTTTATTTAAATCTTTCTTAAAGGCATCTTGGGCATATTAAATGACTTAATAATAAATCTCCATCCTGTGTAATTGTGACAAAGTTTGGCAAAGTTAAGAATGTTGGAATTTACAGTTTACTTGCTGCAGGGGTAAGGTGTACTTCACAGTCCACAGGAGTTCTACTTTGGTTCTGATCCACGGTTGTTGTCAGTCTCTTCCCATGTCTGCTGTGTGGGTGGGGGCTGAGGCACAAGTAGGGTGAGGACAGAGAAGAGAAAGGAATGTAAATGCCTTTACATAACACACGGTCGTTCGTTAACAATAAACAAAACAGTCAGCATGAACCAGAAGGGGCTGAAGTTAAATAGAAATGAAGTTTACAGACAGAATAGGTAAATTGTTTCTGAAGCATTGTAAGGGGATTTGGTGGTAGATGATGATTTAGGCAGGAATTTGAATAGAGGGCTTAGATTTGGGCATTGTTGGGGGAGAAGTTGAGGAAAAGTATTATATTAATATTTAGCAAAGACAGAGATGAAATGGTTGTGCATGGGATTGGAATAAAAGGGGTGGGTTAAGGAGTGATGGAAATAGGTCTGGATGGATCTCAGCAGGAAAAGGATCTTAATAACAAGAACATTTATTGAGGCAAAGGGAGCCAGTTCTAGAGCAGAGACAGGACATACCTACAGGGGTTCCAAAAGTTTAGGGGTGGGGAGTAGGGGGTAGTTGTTGGAAGGAAGGGAAAGCAAAGTAGGTCTTGCCCAGATGCAGTGGGAGATGAGGACCTCAACCTGGTTAACAGAAGGGAGGGGACGGCCATAAATGCTAAAGAAAAGGATAAAAGTCAGAATGTGGATGACTGGCAGAAGGAAAGAATTCAAGGTGTCTCCAGGTATTTACCTAGAAAAGAAGAATAGTGAACGGCAGCAGTGGGGCTAGGACCGCAGGTTCAGGAAGCAGAAGGTGAGTCAGATGCTGGGCTCGTGGATTTGAGTTACTAGCATGGGATTAGTAATACAGATTGCAGTTTAGGGAGTGGTCTGTCTCTCCACTGATTTGAGAGTCTATCCAGGGGACAAAAATCTCTGAACTTACTGAAATGCTGGACTTTTTGTTTCCCTTGCATCAGAACCCACTTGGTAGACTGATCTGAATGTTCTATCTTTACTTGTCTTGACCCTGTAAAAATAATAAAAATAAATAAGCTATCAAAAATTTCTCTAGCAAATTCCCACATCTGGATAATTTCCTAACCGAATACTCCTTTCCCGGATAAAGGCTTAGGAGTAGATGGGAGAAGACTTGCTTCTCAGTTTCAAAGTTCATTTGTGTTGAACTCGGAGTCTGCTACTCTGATCAAGTTACTATTGTTCATAAAAGTGATGTTCCCTGCAGTAATTTTCAATGAGGAATCCACAGACAGCATACAAATAGGAATGTTGAGAACCATGTTAGGCTCTGAGGTCAGAAAAATAACCTCAACTCACTCATTTCCTGACACTGGCATGACAAAATTTGGAAATCTGTCCTATTGCAAGCTAGCCTGAGGGTGGACGAGAAGCAGCTAAATAGGTAGAAGCTGATAGCATGATCGTAGACATGCACCTGAGCCGTGTACTGACTTACTGGGTAGAGCTAGCTTTGTATTACACAATGCTTTGATTCACATAGGGAAGCACATCACCAGGGTATCCCCTGTCGTACCCATTTGCCTATTTCCCTGGCATATTTCTTAACCTTTCTTGTCTTTTTGTTCAAAAATAGAGTGGGAGGCTGTGCATGGTGGCTCGTGCCTATAATCCCAGCACTTTGGGAGGCAGAGGTGGGTGGATCAACTTGAGGCCAAGAGTTTGAGACCAGCCTGGCCAACATGGTGAAACACCGTCTCTACTAAAAATTCAAAAATTAGCTAGGTGTGATGTCACATGCCTGTAATCCCAGCTACTCAGGAGGCTGAGACAGGATAATTGTTTGAACCTGAAAAGTGAAGGTTGCAGTGAGCTGAGATTGCACCACTGCACTCCAGCCTGGGTGACATAATGAGACTCTGTCTCAAAAAAACAACAACAACAACAACAAAATCCCAAAAAACAAAAATAGAGTAGCTACAGAAAAAAATCTGTTTATTGACACATTATTAGGTATATTGTTGTTGCTGTGTTCTAAAACACACTTGGTGTTGACTTACACAAGTCTATATTCTTAATATGCTCACTTTCTACTTTACAGATGAGGATATTAAAGTTTGGAAGGTACAATAATATGCAGTTTACAGGAGAAGTAAGTGGTACTATTTTAACCCTATCAAATGCCCAACCCAGTGTCTCATGCTACTAGGTCTATAAGGAATCATGTTTGAAAGCTAAGATAATAATGAGAAGCCACCTTTCTAGAGGCAGTTAGCTATTCTGGGCTGCCCTCTGGGCATGCCTATGAGTAGTCCTTGAGAGACGGCATGAAGCTCCTATGTACTTTTCCAAGAGGTCGTGGAAAAAGGTTTGGTTGCACCTTGGTATTTTGGAGGGAAAGCAAACTAACTCCAAGCTCTTTGACCTCACTGGCAGGCCAAAAGCCTGGGAGAGCAGAAAACCTTCCAAGAAGCCAGGAAAAAGTACCCAACTGCAATAATTGCAGAGAGGGATAAGTCTGAATAGGCGTCTTGTACATTTCATCATTCTGACATATGGGAACCATGCCAGTTGGTAAGATCTGGGGAATCGTCAAAGAAACACATAGACAGTGACAGATCTCATACTGAATGAGAAGTTTGACATTTTAAAGATCTACTAGCACTGATTGATTTGTCAGAGAAGCAAGTCTGAGAGTGGTTTATCATCCACATGAGCATGTGTGTATGCTTCATACTGGGAAAGGTATACACAGTTCTTTCCCTAAAAAGAAAAGAAAAGAACCCAAAGGTCAAAGATGGAATAGATTTGGCCCAAACTTTCTAAAAATAAATAAGTAAAGAGTACCACAGGGGAAAAAAATGATGTCTGAGTTGTAGCCGTGTACGAAGTACTTAAAAATAGAAATGCCAGACCATTTAACCAGTTAGTGCATACTTTCTCTTTTTTTTTGAGAGGGAGTCTCGCTCTGTCACTCAGGCTGAGTTCAGTGGCAAGATTTCGACTCACTGCAACCTTTGCCTCCCAGGTTCAAGCAATTCTCCTGCCTCGGCCTCCCAAGTAGCTGGGATTACAGGCACCCCGCCACCACGCCCAGCTAATTTTTGTGTTTTTAGTAGAGGCGGGGGTTTCACTATATTGGCCAGGCTAGTCTCGAACTCCTGACCTCAGGTGATCCACCCGCTTCGGCCTCCCAAAGTACTGGGATTACAGGCATGAGCCACCGCTCCCGACAGAGTATATACTTTTTAATCAAATACATGCATAACTTAATGAACAATTATAATTTCTGATTGTGTTTCAATCTGTTTCTTTACGTGATGAGATGTGATCATGCCTTAAAATCAAGAGGAATTATGTCATTAATATAACCGTATTCCAAATATGTTAACTAAACTATTTACGGAACAAGCCAATGTAAATGCAATGTATGTGCAGAGGCTCCATCAGCTTTAAAAATTAACCCACCAGAAATGGAAGGTGGCTTTTCAGTCTCTTCTTGTAAAATGGATAATTGAGGTTATCTCAGTTTTTCTTTTGGCCAACTGAACTCAGCTTTCCTGCAGTATTAGAAACAACTGATAGTCGAAACTGGATGGTTAAACTTACGGAGGGGAAAAGACTTTAAAATGTGTCAGATGTCTCTGCTGACATCAGCTTATGTCTGCAAACTTTCTCTTTGGTCCCTGGAGGGTAAATTTCACCATAGTAAAACCATTTTTTTCTTTTTGATAATTTAGTTTGTAATTCTCTTTTACGGTTTTCCTTCATGATTTTATTAGCCACTTTTAACTTAAAAGTGCTGTAGCACTGGCCCCTGTATTGGCGGGAGTTCAAGCACAGTCAACAGTTGGTTTCGCTGAAGGAAAATTCCCACTAGTCAAAACCAGATCTCCGATTTGATCTCTTTTTAGAACAAGCCTTGAAAAACAGCTCTGCTTTAAACAAAAATAAAAGTAGAGGAATTCTTCCTCCGAAGGGAAGGTAACCGTGGAAAGCTGCGTTCTTCCAAAGCGTTGACATGTGAGGATAAATCCTCCCTAGAGTCACAGCCCTTGCGGGTGCGGAGGGCTCAGTTTGTAATCAGGATCTTGAGTGATTTACAGGTTTCAGTTAGGGCCAGTTCACTCCAGAATGCTGAAAGACCTACACATGTGTGATGAGTTGGAGATGGATCATTTAGTCACGACTGGTCAAAATGACTAAGGGAAACTTTTGAGAGCATCCAAGTCATAAACTAAGAGTCTGGCAATTGAGAATTCCAATTCCCCAAGGGGCTCATGTCTGAGTCCAGTGCAAAGCAGGGGCTGCAGGAATATTTAAGGTTTTTATTTTATTATAAAAATCTAGGTAGCCAGGAAGTGCTAGGGTTCAGAGCAGCACCAACCTGGTCCTTGAGAAAGAGGGCAAGATGGGAAATGGGAATCCTTCCCACCCCTGCGCATGCCAGGATTTGAAAGCACAGGCCTCTGTGAACACAGGGTGTCAGACACCTTCATGGGCCCCACAAAACAGCAGCAATGGGTGTGGTTCCTAGACGATCAGGAACCTATAGTCTTCTAAAGCAGCCAGACACCACTTTACTCAGCTCTTGGGGAAGGCTACAGGACTCAGATGAGACACCCAAGGCCTCCTACAAATAGGTGGGGATGTCCTTCAATTGCAGGAACAGGTGAAGGTTGGAGCATCTGATGTATTGATAAGAGTGTGTTTAAAACCCCAGGCTAAGTTGCTGTGCTTATTTTGCCTTTAGGAGAAACAGAAGAGTGTCTAGGACTTCCATCTAGTGTCTGCGATCCTATTCAAGTGCATGGGATTTTCCGTGAATAATAGAAGGCTTCCTTGTGAAAAATGATTTAGCCTTACAACAATTTTGATGATTCTTACAAAAGGATTTTTAAAAATATTTTTCATTAAAGTTTCCAGATATTCATTTGATCTCTCCCACATTTATTATGATTTTTATTTCCTTGTTACAGCTTTGCAAATCATTAGGTGAAAAAGAAAATAAGAAGAAACAGAGAAAGGAAGGGAGGGAGGGAGGAAGGGAGGTAAAGAAGGAAGCAAAGAAAGAAGGAAGGAAGACAGGTAGGGAGAGAGGGAGGGAGGAAGTATCCTATAAAAATAAAAATAATATTTTCCCAACTAATGACAAAGTCCAGATTAGATGTCACTGTCATCCACGCAAAGACTATGTCCTACTCAGCTCGTCTTGCGGATTTTGATTTCCTTATTCCGTTTTTATCCTTTTAACAAATATGGGCACCAACTTTGTCTTAGGCACCATGCAAGCACTGGTGACACAGTATTAAGCTAAAAAGATGTAGTTTCTCCCTTCATGGAGCATACGATCTAGTGAAGTGCTAGGTGGTGAACAGTCAAGCAAACTGAGTAGAACGTAATTAAATGGATAAATGCCAGGATTGAAACTAACAGGGTGTGGTGTGAGAGAATGATGGGGCTAGAGGTAAGATGGAGAAGCCTTTATGAGATTTTTTCATGAGAAAAGACTAAAGCCATGTGATAAGCCAGAGAATAAAACAAACTGTTTATGGCATGACATAAAAAATATATGCATGCGATTGTAACACTCCTTATCCACTCCAGGGAAACAAGGAATTCTATGGCTTGTCTGGGGCCACTGATTTAGAAAAGTTCAACCTTAGTAGAATTCATCTGAGAACATCAAACCAAGTTGATGTGGTTTCACTGTGTCCTCACCCAAATCTCATCTTGTAGCTCTCATAATTCCTGTGTTGTGGGACGGACGTGGTGGGAAATAATGAAATCATGGGGGGCAGTTTCCCCCATACTGCTCTCATAATAGTGAATAAGTCTCATGAGATCTGATGGTTGTATAAAGGGTTTCCCCTTTCACTTGGTTCTCATTCTCTCTTGCCTGCCGCCATGTAAGATGTGCCTTTCACCTTCTGCCATGATTGTGAGTCTCCCTAGCCACGTGGAACTGTGAGTCCATTAAACCTCTTTTTCTTTATAAATTACCGAGTCTCAAGTATGTCTTTATTAGCAGCATGAAAATAGATTAATACACAAGTTAAGACATTTACTGTGCCCATAAAATGCCATATGCCACACATGCCGTCAGCATTTTGTTGTCTGTGTAACTTACATAAAAAGGCCTCTTGCTTAACCATATAACAGTTTCCATGATGGCATCTCCCTAAGTTATCCATGATGATGGCCTTGATCATTTTAATTTTCTCCTTGTAAGAACGTCTTAGCCTGTTTTTAGAGCCAGAAGTCTTTGAACTTGAAAGTTGGAAGTGAATTTCTTGTCTTCTACTGAGTTTGCCTAAAACGTGACTCATTGACTTAAATTGGTCTTCCTTGTTTTTATTATGTTAATGTATTAAAAATGGGGTCCTTTTCCCAAAGGCCTCTGGTCCCAAGTACAAAAAAAAAAAAAAAAAAAGAAAGAAATATGACAAGTTAAATTCAAACCAGAAGATGACAGTTAAAATAGTCACAAAAAGAAAAAAGACGCCAAGTAGCGTTACTGGAAGGAGAAAAAAATAAGTCAAATGGATTGAACTTAGCCCATTTTTCAACTGATTTTCCAGGAGGATTTACTCAAAGTAGATGTTAGAGTGACTTCCTACAAAATTCCTGAAAAACTATTTGCCACTACATATTATCACACCAAATCAGCATAATGATGGTAATCCCAGAGACAGAAGGGATCTAAATTGTAGTTCTTTTTATAGTAAGGTCAGGATGGTCTATCTAGCTTTTAGTCACTGTGTGATCCTACTCATCTGCATCTCACTCATGGGAGGTGAGAGGTGAACTCAAAACATATGAGCCTTTCTTTCTCTCTTGAGCTCTAAATCCTGCCTAATGTAGTCATGGTGTGATACTGTTTGGAAACCAGTGCTGTTCATCCTTGGAGAGGCAATAGAGCATGACCATTAACAGCATGGAGTCTAAAGCCAGATACTTGATTTCCCGGCCTGTTTTTGCCACCATCCTGTAGGACCCTAGGCAAGTTACTTACCATCTCAATTCCTCAGTTTCCCCATTTGTAAAATGCAGGTACAGGTTGCATTTTACAGGTACATTTCTAATCCAGAAATCCCAAATCTGAAATATTCAAAAATCCCAGACTTTTTGAGCACCCAACATGACACCTGAAGTGGAAAATTCCATACCTGATCCCATGTGATGGATCACAGTCAAAATGCAGTTTCATAACCCAGCTTATTCAGCCTTCCCGAGGGAAAAATACAATCACTGTCAGGCTGTGAGTATAAGGTGTATATGAAACGTAGATGCATTTCATGTTTAAACTTGAGTCTCATCCCAAAATACCTCATTATGTATATACAAATATTCCAACCCTTCCCCACCAAATTCCAAAATCTGAAGCTCTTCTGGCCCCAGGCATTTTAGAGAAGTGATACTCAACCTGTGCTAACAATATATCACACGGACTTGTAAGGCCTAAATGAATGAAGATATATAAATCTATGTAATAATCTATAGGAAAAGCAACGTGTTAGCTAGTATTGTCACATGGATTTCTAATTGGCTATGGATTGCTAATGGCCTAATGTTATTGCTTGCTTTTGATTGTCTGCACTTGCCTGTCCTTCACCAGGGTCAAGTGCTTACTGTTTGCCAGAAGGTAGCCTGGCCACTGTCATACTCTTGAGTACAGTTTCCTGCTGTCTTGGTTAAGCCTTCTCAGTTAATCCTCCTCTGCAGCAGTCCCCCCTTGTCTGTAACTTCATTTTATGCAGTTTCAGTTACCCACCGTCAACCATAGTTTCAAAATACTTATATTTTGAGAGATAGAGAGATACTACATTAACATAACTTGTATAGCAGTAGATTTTTATAATATTTCCATTTTATTATTTACTATTGTTGTTAATCTCTTACTGGGGCTAATTTTTAAATTAAACCTTACCTTAAGCATGTATGTATAAGAAAAAAACATAGTGTATATAGGGTTCAGTACTATCCGTGGTCTCAGGCATCCACTGGGGGTCTAGAAACGTATACCCTGCAGATAAGGGTGGAATACTGTGGCAGGTTGCAGGGAAGTTACCACATTATTTTGAGTATTTTGGGGGTAAAAAATGGGTAACAAATGTTTTATAAACATTAATCTGACAGTTATGTGAATGAGGGAAAAATGGAAAATAGTTATTGCATACTTATATTTGTATGTGAAAAATAAAGGTTGGAATTAGGATGGTGCAGTGCAATGGAGATAGGCAGATATGATGGCTATGAAGGAAGATATAACTGAGCTCTGTGACTTGCTGGCAGGAAAGAGAGGGAAGAGCAAGCAAGAGAGGTTTTTCTTTTAAGTTTAAACTTTAAAAAAAAAACAACAACCTGAAGCACAACAAATACAAGAACATGGCACAATATAAATATAATGCATAATGGATTCCCACAAAGCAAAATACCCCTGTAACTACCACCCAAATCAAGAAAGAGAATACTCCCTGCATCCCAAAAGCTCCCCTACAACCACTTCCCATCATACTCCCTCTATTCTCAAACTCTATTATCCTGACTTACAAAGCATAGCTCAGTTTTGTCTGTGTTGAACTTCATATCAATGGAATCCTACAGTATGAACCTCCTTTGTTCTTGTTCTTTTATTTAATAGTTTTGAGGTTCATCCATATTATTGTTTGTATCAGTGGGTCATTATTTTATATTGATAAGTACTACTGCATTGCAGAAATGCACCATGATTTATTTATCCATTTACTTATTCATGGACATCTGGATTGTTTCCATTTGGGGGTTCCTATAAATAGTACTGCTATGGTCAGTTATGCATATGTCTCATAGTACTCATCTGCATGCATTTTGGTTGGGTATACATCTAGGCATGGAATTGCTATGTTATAAGTATTGTTTAGTGCCGTCTGTGTTTAATTTTTTAATCTGGATGTGACTGTACTAAGTAACTCACAGGTGGATTCTATTGTTTTACCCTATCTGTTAGTCTTTGCCTTTTAGTTGGAATATTTGGTAAATTTACATTTAAGATAGTTATTAATCAATTTTCAATCTAAATCTACTATCTTACTATTTATTTCAATTTGTTCTGCCCACTCTATATTCTTTTTTTCTCTTTCTTTGCCTTATTTTAAACTGGTTTTTTAATTATTTCATTTTTCTCCCTATTAGCTTTATAATTTCACACTTTTCTACTATTCTTTTAGATGCAAATTTGCTTCATATTAAATTCTACTATAAATCAATATACATTTCACTTCTTTACAGAAAATTTCAGAGACTTTTGAATACTTTAAGGCCATTGATTCCCTCCCAGTTTATATATATTGTTATCATGTATTTTAATTCTCAAATAATGTAACTCTACAAGATGTTACTATTACTTTATACAAACAATATTTATTTGCATCTGTTGATGTATTTACTCTATTTTTTGGTCTTCATTTTTTCCTGAGTTTCTGAGTTTCCATTTGTGGTCTTTTGTTCTCTGCCTGAAGAGTATCCTTTAATCTTTGCTAGGGTTTACTGATGATGAGTTCCCTTGGTTTTGGTTTGTCTGAAAATGGCTTCATTTCACCTGCATCCTTGGAGAACAGTACTGCTATGTATAAAATTTGGGATTGATAATTTTTATTGATTGATTGATTTCTCTTTGAAGTTATCATTTTATTACCTTCGGGTTTCCATTCTGTTGTTGTTGTTGTTAAGATGTCAACTGTCCGTCTGGCTGTGGCCTTGAAGGTAATTGTTTTTTTTAAACTGCCTGCTTTTAACATTTCCCTTTGCCTTTGGCTTTTAGTGATTTTAATACAATGTGCCTAGTTGTGACTTTCTTGTTATTTATTCTTCTTGAGGTATAGAACTTCTTGTATCTGTGGGATGATACCATCTTTCATAGTTTTAAAAAGATTATCAGCTAATATAATTTTCTTCAAACACTATTTCTTCAAATACTGTTTCTGTCCCATTAGCTCTCTGATCTTGTGAGAATCCAACTGAGATATTAGACAATTTCATAGTATAGCTGATATTTTGACTTTTACATTTTTCATCTATTTAATTATATGTGTTTTATTTCAATATTTTCTTCAGATTTATCTTGTAGTCTCTGTTGATCTTTATAGTTGTGCCTAATCTGCTGCTAAATAAGTCAATCAAGTTCTAAATTTTAGTTTGTATATTTTAAACAGTAGAATTTCCACAGGTTATTTTATTTTTATAGTTTCCAATTTTCGGCCAAAATTCTAAACATTGTTTTTTATTTCACTGAACATACTCAGAGTTATTTTAAAGAAATGTCTGTTATTCTGTCTATTATGTGCACCCTGCAGTAGGGTATGTTTGTATTTTTTGTTTTTTTGAGTTTTGTTCACACTATCTTGTCTTCTTGTGTGTTTTTCATATAAGAACATTTTAAAAATTAAATGTTAGATCTCATATATGAAGAAAATGTATGAAAAATTTAAGCCTAGAATGATGGAGTTTAACACTTATTTCTGGCAAGTTGCTAATGAACACTAATATTATTCAGCCACTTTAGTCATTTTCAGGGATTGAGATGGTTTGAACATGGGCTTCAGTTGCTGGAAGGGCCAGTGTATTTCCCATCCATCTTTTGCCCTAGACATAGACCTTTGGGGTCTCAAACCAAAGTGTGAGGTATCCTCACTGAATCCTTACAAGACCTTGGATTACAATTTTTCTCCCTTTAGTGCCACAAGCTCTTCCCACCTCCACCTCCAAGCACTTCATTTTAGTAGAAGCATAGAGGCTTCTTGCAGATAAAAATAACTCCAAATATTGGCTTCTAACTCTGAATATCCTTCTTCCTTTGGAAATTGGCCTTACAATTCTGTAATGACTTATAAATGCTCTAGTGTCTAAGAACATTGAAAAAATACTTTGTGAATATTATCTACTTGTTAGTCTGAAATATCCAGTTTTATATTACTAGAAGCTAAAGACTTTGAGTCTGAAAAACATGAGTGAATTATTGTGCTTCCATTAGAAATGTAAAACTCTAATATGAGACTTGGTTTAGCAAAATAATTTAGCTTTAAGTGTTTTGAATTTGAAGTAACATTTATATATCCATGTGGCATTATTTCATACAGGTTAGGTATTCCTTATCTAAAATATCTTAGATTTTGGATTTTTACATAATTTGGAATGTTTGCATTACACTTATTGATTGAGCATCCCAAATCAGAACATCTGAAATCTGAAAGGCTTCAAAATATAAAATATTTTGAGCACTAACAGAATACTTAAAAAAAATTCTCATTGGAGCATTTTGGATTTCAGATTTTCAGATTTGGGATGCTCAACCTGGAGTTGGTTTCAAATACAGAACATAATCTCAATAAATAAGTCAGCTGACTCTTGCATTAGATTTTACATGTGAAGAAACATATTTACCAAAGCAATTATTTCTGTGAAAGGTCCAAAGTGAAGAAAGAATGGGTGACCCTTTTATACTAAGGGGTTGCTAATATTTATTAGTCATGAGCTTGATGTTTTATTTTATCCTTTATATACTTAATATCATTTCATATGTTTTAAATTATTCTCATTTTTAAAAGGATAGGCCCTTGGCTTGATGGAGTTAAGTAACTTGCAGGAGGTTCTATGTCTGCTAAGTGGCAACACCTAAGGGTAAATCACAGAGTGTCTGTGTTTTTGATGATTCCATTTCTGTTTTGTAAGTTTGGGACAAGGTGCTACCATCATACCTTGAAAATTCAAAATAAGAAACATTAAAACAAGGCCTACCAGCTGGGTGCTGTGGCTCATGCTTGTAATCCCAGTAATTTGGGAGGCCAAAGTGGGAGGATCACTTGAGCACAGGAGTTCAAGACCAGCCTGGGCCACACAATGAAACCTCATCTCTACACAAAATAAAAGGAAAACAATTTAGCCGTGTGCAGTGGTGCTTGGCCTCTTGTCTCAGCTACTCTGGAGGCTAAGGCCGAAGGATTGCTTGAGTCCTGGAGTCTGAGGCTGCAGTGAGCCATGATCATGCCACTGCACTCCTGCCTGCATGGCAGAGTGAGACCCTGTCTCTTAAAAAAAAATAAAAAGTGCTATCACTGGAAGCAACAACACCCCAGCAGCAAAAAGCACACCCAGGACCCAGATAGTGGTTTCTAATACGATTCTCCAAAACCAGGATCCAGGTTCCTTGGAGAAATGGCTTATTTTAGGGCTAGGGCAGGTAATACACAAGTTTAACTTGGTGTATCTTGTAATGAAGAAAAATAAAGAAGGCTCTAGAAACAATTGATGGGGTATTCCAAAGGAACATGGGAGTCAACCAGAGGAGCTCCCAATGGCCAGAGCTGGAACAGCATGAACAACAACAAGATATATAGAACTGGCTTATAACCTAAAATATAAAATAGATATCCATGAATCCATACTGATGTAAACAAGTCATCAAAAAATAAAGAAATGGGGGGACAAGAGACAAATTCCTACATAGAAAAATTGGAGGAAACTTGTATAGGTACTTTCAAAGAGATGGAACATTAACTCCCCACTGCTTAAATGTGGGCTATACATAGTAGAGACTGTCTTCCAAAGAGGGTGCCATGGAGACGGGCTAAATGTGATGAATATTAACATCACCAGCAAGAAGTCATGTTGATAATGTGCCCTTAGATACGATGTGATGAGAATGGCACTTGACTTCTGCAGTGTCCTCCCCCAAACCTACCGCCCAAGTCTAATCAAGAGAAAAACATCAGACAAACACGAATTGAGAGACATTACCAAATATCTGACCCGTATTTCTCAAAAGTACTAAGGTCATCAGAAAGAAGTGAAGTTTGAAAAACCGTCACAGTCCAGAGGAACTTAAGGAAACAAAAAGACTAAATGTTACGTGGTAACCTGGATGGAATTTTAGAACAGAAAAAAGGACTGACCACATCTGAATAAGGCATGAGCTTTCCCCACCCTGCTGGAAATGAGGAGTTAGAAAAGGTGTCTCAGTTGTAATCCCAGCACTTTGGGAGGCCGAGGCCAGCAGATCACCTGAGGTCGGTAGTCTGAGTCCAGCCTGACCAATATGGAGAAACCCTGTCTCTACTAAAAAGACACAAAATTAGCCAGGCATGGTGGCATATGGCTGTAATCCAGCTGCTCCGGAGGCTGAGGCAGGAGAATGGCTTAAACCTGGGAGGCGGAGGTTGCTGTGAGCCGAGATTGCGCCATTGCACTCCAGGCAGGGCAAAAAAAGTGAAACTCTGTCTCAAAGAAGAAAATAATAATAATAATAATAAATACCAATTCTGGTTCATTAGTAGTGGCAAATGTATCATACTCATGTAAAGTCTTAATAACAGGGGATACTGAGGCAGGATACATACAGAAATGACCTATATTTTATAAGTTTTCTGTAAATCTAAAATGATTTTAAAGCAAAATATTTACAGCAAAAATGCTAAATTATGTAGTTGTTACATCTTACAGATAACTTATCTTTGATATTGTTTCTCTGAATATTCCAAAGAGAATATTTATTGCTTTATCTTGGGAACAAAGTTGAATTTTTTTGTTTGTTTTTGTTTTTTTCTCATTGAGCAGGTCCTATCTTGTTTTTTCTCTTTCTTTCTCCAAGACAGCTCATTTTGTCACAAAGGCTGGAGTGTAGCATGATTATGGCTCACTGAAGCCTCAAAGTCTTGAGCTCAAGCGATCCTCCCACGTCAGTCTCCTGAATAACTGGGACTACCGGCATGCACCACCACTTCAGGCTCATTTTAAGATTTTTTTTGTAGAGACAGGGTCTCACGATGTTGTCCTCACACCTCAAAGTCCTGGGCTCAAGCAATCCTCCCGGCTTGGCCTCCCAAAGTGCTGGGATTATAGGCTTGAGCCACCGCTCCTGGCTTGCATTCTTGTAGTCGATATTCTGCCACATGTTGGCTGGAGCCTGGGAATAAAGGGAGGCTTAGGGGAGGGCAGGGCCAACTGAAAATGTAGTGTGTTTATCTGTGTAAATGAGGAAGTCCTGTAGGTGTCTTTTAAGATGAACGCGCAGTCGCCACATACGAAACCTCTCCACGGTTGTATCCCTTTCTTCCTTGGTAGCCAGTTTCTTTCTCCTTTTGTAGAGAATCTCTGAAAATCCCTGAAAACAACATTTGCTTTTAGATGTTTTGGATTAAATCCTCTACTGTCTTTTTCCTTTGAATCCTCTCTCTTTTTCCCACAGAGAAACTCACAGATTTTTCACTTTAAGATTATGTTACTGAACCAGATGATCCATCTTGATCCTTTGCTTCTCAGGAAAAAAAAAGAGAAGAGGAAGAAAAAAAAAACCTGCCCATGCTGGGAGATTGAACAAACACTACTCACTACGTCTTCTCTTCCAGATCTTGTCAGCTGCACTATTCCAATCACACTCACAGCAGATCCACAACTCCAAACCCCATTCCTGCTGGATTTTAGTGCTGGCCTTCCACCAAGAACTTGCTGCAGCTGCGCCTGCTCTGTGAGTTCCGTAACTCTTTCGTCTTCTTTACGCTCATTCTGAGAGTTAGAGATGGAGGAAAGAAGGTTCATTCATTCTCCCCACAAGTGTTTATCAGTCATTATTATACACAAGCCACACTGTGCCAGACACTGAAGTTCTGGCAGTAAAGAAGGCAGGCGAAGTCCCCATCCATAAAGAGGTCACATTCTAATGGATAGATAACAATCATGGAGCACTTATTATTTTACAGTAATGCCTGCATTACTGAATGCAGTCCTTTTGATATAGGTAGTGTTAGTCTCATGTACTGAAAAAGAGATGTTTGCTGACTCACGCAACGTCACGCAATTGATAACTGATGGAGGTACCATTTAAATCCAGGAACATAGCCTAGGCAATGAAGCAAGACCTTGCCTCTATTAAAAATAAAAAACAGCTGGGCTTGGTGGTGTGTATCAGTAGTCCCCAATACTCCGGAGGCGGAGGCAGGAGGACCGCTTGAGCCTCAGAGATTGATGCTGCAGTGAACCATGATTGCACAACTGCACTCCAGCCTGGATGACAGAGTGAGACCCTGTCTCAATTACATACAAACAAATAGGCAGGGTGCAGTGGCTCGTGCCTGTAACCCCAGCACTTTGCAAGGCCAAGGAGGGCAAATCACCTGAAGTCAGGAGGTCGTGACCAGCCTGGTCAAGATGAGGAAACCCTGTCTCTACTTAAAATACAAAATTATCCAGGTGTGGTGGCATGCGCCTGTAATCCCAGCTACTGAGGAGGCTGAGGCAAGAGAATTGCTTGAACCTGGGAGGTGGAGGTTGTAGTGAGACGAGATCACGCCACTGCACTCCATCCTGGGCTACAGAGCGAGATTCTGTCTCAAAAAATAATAATAATAAAAACAAATGAAGCCAAGGACTTGGATCCCAGAACACTAGGATTCCTAATCGCTATAATATTGATAAAATTGTTCTTTCAGGGTTGATAAATACTACCCTATTTCTAGCTTTCTCTTTCCACTGAAAACATTGTATGATGCTTTAAATATATATCTGTAGTGTTTCCTTATTAAAATTCTAAAAGCAAAAGCAGGTTTCTTTTTCTTTTTTCTTTTTTTTTTTAAAGGAAAATGGTGCAGTAGGCATTTACTAGCTGCGTCTGTAGAGTCCGTCACCTCTTTCTCATTTGTATGATGAAGCTCTCCTTCCCTTCTTTTCTCCTTGCTCCTTTATAGAGCATCCAGGTGGGATGAACCCACCATCAACTTATATGGGTGGGCTCTGATTGGCATAAACCAAACCACATGCCCTATTCCTTTGGCCACAATGATTGGTAGGGATAAGGATAGTGCTTCGGGCATGAACCAATCAGTGCCTGGCATTCAAATCACCACCACGGCTGGTTCAGACTCAAATAGCAACTAGAGATTGTGAGAAGTGAGGCTCTCTTCCTTCTGGTTGTGAAGGAAGAAGTATGTAACCCCAATAACTGCCAGCAACCATCAGGAGGAGCGTGGAACGTGAGAGCAACACGGGTAAGTAGAGTCAGCATTGTCACTGAACCACGCCTCATTTCTGCCTCGCTTCCAGACTCTTCAGTCATGTGAGTCATAAATATTCTTTATTGTATTTCTGTAAGTCATTTTGAATTGAGGTTTCTTATACTTTCACCCTAAAGTACACCATCTGATTACAAATAATTTCTTGTATTTTAGGCATATACATTCTAAATATTGAAGTGGTTTTAAAAAAACAAACTCACAAGAAACCTAAGAAAAAAATGTAAATTATCCAGGGGGCTTCAAATATCCAGAGAACATTTGCAAATAAATTTGGATCTCTGACTTACATGCCAAAAATAAAAATAAATAAATAAGAAAGCAAAAGATACAGTAAAATAAAATACCCATAGCTCGGTGATTTGTTTGCTTCACATATGAAGACAATCAAGATTGCGAGTTGGTAGTTTGGGGCCAGATGTAACAGATGCTCACTTAATTGGCCCACGGCATGCGGCTTTCAGATTGTCCTGTACAGTTGTCTTGGATTTTGTTGCTAAAAACACTCCTGTTTTTGCCAAACAATACTGTTTTGGAGGTTTGCCACCACAAACAGAGAGCTTGCTGCGATGAAGATTTGTTCTTTTTGTGGGACCACAGAATACCACTAGATTATAATAATGTGAGAGGGAAGACATCAGCCTGCCTGTGTTTATCACCCACTGCTCAATAGATTTAAAAGCACCGTTTCTTTCTCAATAGCTAGCCACCAAGAGTGAAGATAATAGTGATGTGATTGGGCTTTTAAAATGCATAGGAAGTTGCGTTCTACCGGAGTCTGTATGTGTCCAAGGACATTCCTTCCACAGTCAATTTAATGTTCCGTGGAGATCTTAGCCTATGTAGGAGAGAAGGCCAAAGCTAATCGAGAATCAGTGGGGATGTAGCATAGCAAAGCTCAGCTTTTACCCAGCTGGGGAGACCGAGTCTGGGGAGGAGTTTGCTCTCTAATCGGAGACATCCCATTATGTTTTCAGCTTCCCCGTTCGCTTTGTTGGCCAAAACCGGGCAGCTTTTCGCTCTGCTTCTAGAACAAAATATTAAGAAAATAGAAGTCACTTTGTGAGGCCAAAGTGGGTGGATTACCTGAGGTCAGGAGTTCGAGACCTGCCTGACCAACATGGCGAAACACATCTCTACTAAAAATACAAAATAATAGTAATTAGCTGGGCACGGTGGCAGGCACTTGTAGTCTGACCCGAGATTATGCCACTGCACTCCAGCCTGGGCAACGGACCGGCACTCCATCTAAAAAAAATAAAGTTGGTCTGACAATGCTAAAAATAGAAGTTTTTCTTTCTTTTTTTTTTTTTTTTGGAGACGCAGTTTCGCTTTTTGGTACCCAGGCTGGAGTGCAATGGCGCGATCTCGGCTCACCGCAACCTCCGCCTCCTGGGTTCAGGCAATTCTCCTGCCTCAGCCTCCCGAGTAGCTGGGACTACAGGCAGGTGCCACCACGCCCAGCTAATTTTTGTATTTTTTAGTAGAGACGGGGTTTCACCATGTTGACCAGGATGGTCTCGATCTCTTGACCTCGTGATCCACCCGCCTCGGCCTCCCAAAGTGCTGGGATTACAGGCGTGAGCCACCGCGCCCGGCCAAAATAGAAGTTTTTCTTTCCCATTTTTATTTATTTTAATATTAACTACTGTATCTGATATGTGGGATGTAGAGAC
>PVKV010034087.1:0-18047 GCA_004027835.1 Alouatta palliata
ATATATACCCAGTACTGGGATTGCTGGGTCAAATGGAATTTCTATTTCTAGGTCCTTGATTTTTCTTTTAATTGATTGCAAGTTCTGATAATGAGACTTCCCTTTACCTCTTTACTGTGTTCCAATTGTTATTTCTTCTTTCTAATTCTGTGTTTACCTAGAGCACATCCTTTCATGTCCTCCAAAGAAAACAGGCATGGGAGGGTATTTCTTTTGTACTCTTTAATGTCTTATTCCACCCTTACACTTGATCAGTATTTATCTGGGTATTGAATTCTAGGTTGAACGTCATTCTCACTCTGATTTTGAAAACATTACTGTCTTTTAGTTTCCATTTGTTTTTTGAAAAATCTAATGTCATTCTAATTCTTCATTCCTTATATATTCTTTCTCAAAGAATTTCATATCTTCATTGTATCCTTACTGTTATTGAGGTGGATATTTTCCATTCATTATGCTGGGTCCTCCAGAGCTCTTTCAGTCCAAAGATTTATGTGATTTAGTTCTGGGAATTTTCATATGAGACTCTTTTAAAAAAAAAAGTCTCTCATTCCATTTTCTCTGTTCTTGCTTTCCAAATTCCCATTAGACAGACGTTACACTGCCTAGATAATTCTTTAATTTTCTTATTATTTCTAATTTCTATGTCTTTCTCTTTTTATTCAGTGTGTGAAGGAATTTCTTCAATTTTCACCACCTGTCTATTGAACTTTTAAAATGTTCTTTGTTCTCCAGTTGTTCCTTTTTTATAGGACTTTGTTCTTGTTTCCAAGATTTTTCTCTGATTCCTCAAGATAATAATTGTAAGTTTTATAACATTGTTCTTCTGTTTTCTACGCTGTCTCTGCTTCCCACAAATAGCTTCATCTTCTTTGTTTCTTCCTTTGTGTTTTATGTTGGAGATTGTCTCTAACATAAAGGCTTGCTAAACTTCACTGTTCCTTCTTTCATAGAAGCAAGGCACTATAAAAGAGGATAGGAAGTTCTAAGAGATGGGTGGGTGATTACATGGTGGCCTGCTATGGGGCTTCAAATGCCTGTGATTATTAGAAGTTTTTTCCTGAGCAGGTCTGTTTCTCAGGAATATTCTAATCTCAAGTCTGGCGCCATATTCTGAGCAGGAGAATGAGGCTAGAGGGCTCAGGATTCAACACATGGACTTCTATTTAACATACCTGTTTTCTTTTTCTTTTCTTTCTCCCCCACCCCGCCCCACCCCAAGATAGGGTCTCGCTCTGTCACCCAGGCTGGAGTACAGTGGCGCAATGTCAGCTCACTGCAACCTCTGGCTTCTAGGCTCAAGCAGTCGTCCCACCTCAGCCTCCCAGGCACTGGCACACACCACCACACCTGGCTAATTTTTTGTATTTTTAGTAGAGACAGGGTTTTGTCAGCTTGCCCAGGCTAGTCTCAAACTCCTGGCCTCAAGTGATCCACCTGCCTCAGCCTTCCAAAGTGCTGGGATTGCACATGAGAGCTACCATGCCTGGCCCATACCTGGTTTCAAAATGCACCTTCCTCCTCAAACTGTAATTGGTGCCTGCATGTCTTCTGGTGGAGGAAGCAAATTACAGAATCCTAACAAGTTGGAATGATTGTGGAGGGTGGAAACGCAGCTGTTACTCATGCAGTCTTTTCCTGAGCTAACCCCACTGCCTTCAGGGTCACCACTACCTTTCTAAATGGTGAGCCTTTAACCCACAAGGAGCCTTGAGGTGCTTCCAGGTGTGAACCCCCTGACTTCTTTTGGGTTTCTCCCCAGAGGTACAAGGTTTCAGCTTTCTCTCCTGTTAAGTGCTTAGCACTCGCTCATCTGCATCTCCTTTCCATTTCCTCAAACTTTCTTGTTACTCCTTCACATTATTTCCAATGCATTTTGTCCTTTTGGGTTTATAGGGCTTGTCTTTAAGCAAATAACTGTCTTATCATTTTATTAAGACTTCAGGAGAGAGCGTATGTGTTGAGGTCACCAAGTTTAAGAGGCGGTCTGGCCCTTATTCTTTTCACACTGACTCTTTGACACAAGTAATCTTCATTTATGCAGCAAATGTTTCTGGATGTGAACCCTCTGCACTCCAGTGTGGGAGCTTTATGATTCTGTGTTTGAACTGGTATTCTGATTGTGTTCATTCAAAAGACAGCAATGAGCCAGCTGCTCTGCTGTGCTCTGTGGCCTCCCCAGAGATGAAGAAAACATCATTTCCTGCTCTCAGGGTGCCTCCCCCTCATTACCTAGAAATGGCAATGCCAGTTTTCAGTGCTCTGATATTCTGTGCTATTTTAATGTACCAAGAGAGGCAATCTTGTTGGTGTGATTTTGTCATTTCAATATTTTAGAAAATCTAAAATCTGAATCATTTCCCCAGGAAGTTGGGTGCTACTTTAAGGAACAGATTCTTTCATTTGTAAAGCATTCTGACCACATGCCTCCCCTGTTTAAACTCATCTAAGCTAAGTTATTGTTGTTTGAATTCCAATTTCCCAAATTACTTATGCTAAACATCTCTTTCTGCATTTCCTAGTCGCATGTGTATCTGCCAAGCCAATTTCGTCATCAGAGTCCAAGCTCGAGGGGCCACTTAGGTTGC
The DNA here is from genome assembly GCA_004027835.1 of Alouatta palliata. Classification (NCBI taxonomy): domain Eukaryota; kingdom Metazoa; phylum Chordata; class Mammalia; order Primates; family Atelidae; genus Alouatta; species Alouatta palliata. Next base: position 2,589 of record PVKV010034087.1, read on the forward strand.
TCCTGTTGCTCCTGCCATGACCTACCTCCTGAGGTGATGATTTTAATGGGCCAAGGGTACATGCCCACCAGGCCTGCATCCCTCTATTTCTGGGTACCCCAGAACCCCAACACTTCTAACCCACAGCACCGAGCAGCTTCTAGAGCCCATGTAGGTCTCTCTTCCGATGTGTCTGGTGAACAAGGGCAGTGTATGCGCTCCTAGGCCCATGGGTTTGGTGCAGAGACCCAAGAATGCATGTCCTATCCACTTAAATTTTGTGCCCTAGATGATTGCTTATCTCAACCTGATCCTTTCCCTGGGAAGATGCTCTAGAAAGAACAAAAAGGAGTGGTGAGATTTAGAAGAGAGAGGAGCAAGGAGGGAAGGAAGGGTCCAGGCTCAGTGCTCAGCCCTTCCCCTGAAGCCAGACCATTTTAAGGCCAGATTCCCCTAGCTCTCTCTACTGTTTTACCAAAGGACTGGAGCCATTCTTCTAGGGCCTGAGCCCCACATCCCCAGGATACATTTTAGGTAATGTACAATAAATACTTAAGGACAGGTGTTGTCATTTTGCTTTAACGTTGCAAGTATTATCATCCAACTAAGCCTTTTCAAGTTCTGATCCTAGTGACGAAGTTTTCTTAACCATAGCAACGATTTCTGTTTGTCATTATAGAAACCAAGCCTGACTGTGGGTGTAAGTGATTATCAATTGAACAAATTCCCTTGTGTAACCATACTGCAGAGGAGGGTTTATATCAATATTTTGTCTTCCATATCAGACCTGTTCTCCTGTGGCATTCCATTATTATAATGTGAATTTCCTTCTCTGGGCAATGGAAACAATATAGATGAATTGTCTCTTCATTTTCTCTGGGCTTGATTCAACAGAAACAGCTGCCAGCCGGCTTGAGTGTGGATCACAAAATTTTATGTCCTCCATAAAAGAAACCTTGAACCCATTAAGCCATCATGCTCTTATTTCCATGACCTCCCAGTCTTAGTTGACAACTAATCCAGTTTCTGTCTCTATGACTATAACCATTCTGGACATTTCATATAAATGGAATCATACAATATGTGGCCGTTTGTGACTGGATTTTTCACTTAGCACAATGTTCTCAAGGCTTATTCACTTTGTAACCTGTATAAGTACTTCATTTATTTTTAATTGCCAAGTCATATTTCAATGTGATCCAACAATCATGTTTTGTAGATCCATTCATCAGTACAGGTATTGTGTTGTTTCCACTTTTTGGCTATTATGAATAATGTTGCCGTGATTTGTCTTCAGTTCTCTTGGGTATATGCCTAGGAGTGGAACTGCCGGGTTATTTAGTAATTATGCTTAAACTAGGTGAGGAAATGCCAAACTATTTTTCAAAGTGGCCACATGATTTTATAGTCCCACCCAGGTATGAGGGTTATGGATTCTCGACATCCTCGCCATGCTTGTTATTGTCTATCTTTTTGGTGTTAGTAATCCCCGTGTGTGTAGCTGGTACCTCTTTGTGCTTTTGATTTGTGTTTCCTGGGTGGATAATGAGGCTGAGCATCATTTCAAGTGCTTGTCAGCCATTTGTGTGTCTTCTTTGCAAAAATGCCTATTCAAATATTTTGTTCATTTTAAAATTGCATTCTTATTTTTTTTATTACTGAGTTGTAAGGGTTCTTTATTCTGAATAGAGGTCCCTTATTAAGTACATGATTTACAAACATTGTCCCCTGTTCTGTGGGTTGTCTTTTTACTTTTTTTGAGAAGTGTTCCTTAAAGTATGAAAGTTTTTAATTTTGATGTAGTCCAACTTATCTGTTTTTTCTTTTGTTGCTTCCCTTTTGGTGTCATATCTTAGAATCCATTGCCTAACCAAAGGTCAAAAAGATTTATGCTTATGTTTCTTTTAAAAGTTTTATAGTTTTAGCCCTTCAGCTTAGACAAATGATCTATTTTGAGTTAATTTTTGTATATTGTATGAGATAGGGATCCAGTTTTATTCTTTTCATGTGAATATCCAGTTGCCCCAGTACAATTTAATGGAACAGTCTTTTCCCATTGAATCATCTTGGTACCTTTGTAATAAAATCAGTTGATTATAAATTTAAAGGTTTATTTCTGAACTCTCAGTTTCATTATCCTAAATGTCCTTATGCTAGTACCACACTGTTTTGATTACTATAGCTTTGTAGTAAGTTTTAAAATCAGGGATAGTGAGTTCCCCAACTTTGTCCTTCTTTTTCAAGGTTGTTTTGGTTATTCTAGGTTTCTTACATTCCCATATGGATTTTAAGATTAGCTCGTCAATTTCTGCAAACAAGGACAAGTGAAATTTTGATAGAGATTGTATTGAATATGTAGATCAGGTTGGGGAGTATTACCATGTTAACAATATTAAGTCTCCAGATTCATGAATGTGGGATGTTTTTCTATTCATTTATATCTTTAATTTCCTCTGTTTTTGTTTTTGTTTTGAGATCGGGTCAGGCTCTGTCACTCAGGCTGGAGTGCAGTGGCATGATCTTGGCTCACTGCAACTTTCACCTCCTGGGCTCAAGCCATCTTCCCACCTTAGCCTCCCAAGTAGCCGGGACTACAGGCATACACTATCACACCCAGCTAATTTTTGTATATTTTGTAGAGATGGGTTTTTTCCATGTTGCCCAGGCTGATCTTGAACTTTTGAGTTCAAATTATCTGCCTGCCTCAGCCTCCCTAATTGTGGGATTACAGGCATGAGCCATTGTGCTCAGTCCTAGATCTTCTTTAATTTCTGCCAACAATTTTTTGTAGTTTTCAGTGTACAAATCTTGCTCTTCCTTTGTTACATTTATTCCTAAGTATTTTATTCCTTTTTGATGCTATTCTAAATTAAATTATTTTCTTAATTTCATGTTTGGAATGTTGATTACTAGTTGTTTTAGTCAGTTCAGGCTGCTATAGCAAAATGCCATCAACTGGGTGGCTGACACAACAGACATTTATTTCTCACAGTTCTGGAGGCTGGGAAGTCCAAAATCAAGTTACCAGAAGATTCTGTCCTTGGTGAGGGCCTTCTTCGTGGCTTGCAGATGGTTCACATGACCTCTTCTTTGTGTATGAACTTGGAGAGAGAGAGAGACAGACAGACACACTATGTCATGTTTCTTCCTCTTTTTATAAGAGAACTAATCCCATCATGAGAGCACCACTCTCATGACTTCATCTAAACCTAACTACCTCTCAAAGGCTTACCTCCAAAAGCATCTCATGACATTAGGGGTTAGGGCTTCAACATTTTAATTTTAGGGTGACACAAACAGTAACAGCGGTTTGTAAAACTACAATTGATTCTTATATTGTTCTTGTATCCTGTGTCTTTGCTGAGTTTGTTAGTTCTAATATTTCAAAACTATATTTCTTAGGATTTTCTATATGCTGGACCACATATCTGCAAATAGAGATAGTTTTAATTCTTCCCTTTTTCTCTGGATCCTTTTATATCTTTTTATTGTCCAATTGTCCTGGCTAGAACCTCCAGGACAGTATTTCTTTTTTGGAAGATGAGGGCTCAGAAATGCACCCTCCCATCATGTCATTCAGTTCACGCCATGAAAGATTCAGGGAACAGAGAGGGGTTTTTGAAAGTAGTAGTATCATGGTTCCACTAAACACACTTTCCTTGATGACAAGTTAAAACATCTTAGCAAAGAAAGTGCTGATATGCTGTTGTCCATTTTCTGAAGTATGACACTTTATCAGTGGAAGTCCTAGTGCATGGATTTCCAAGGGTATTTTATTTATAAATCATTTTGGGGGCTGGGTGACAGAGCTGGCGTAAACATGGAGTTGGTTTTACTTGGACAAGCACTGCCAGATTCAGCACTTTGTCAAATTCCGGAAAAAGGCAAATATAACTCCAAGAGAATTAGCCTGTAGAAATATTATTATTAATGTGGCAATTCTGTGGGGAAGCTGACCTGCAAACAACTCCAATAGGCTGCTTCTTACTGATGCAGTTGATACATATTTTATCTTTGGTATATTTGTTTATACCTGCTCATAATAATGTTCTAGGTGTGTACCTTCTGTTCCCATTATATTTGAGGACAAACAGCTTTTTACAACCTTTACAAGTCCTTAAATACCAGGTGTGGTGTTATGCATAGACTGTGGACAGTTCACCCTGACTCCTGCATGACTGCAGTGAGTGACTTTGGTGATTGCTTTCCAGTCCCAGGCCTAGCATTAACTGTAAACTTTTCTGCTATGTTCTCAACCATCTTGCTGACTATCTCCTATAAAATGCATCCCAGGCACCCCAAACACAACACATAGCAAACTCATCCCCCACTGTCCCTGCTTAAAGCTCTCTTCCCCTGCAATATTCACCTTCTCATAATGAAACTGTTATTTTTCTTATCAGCTGTTCAAGTTTGTCTAATGTTGGTACCTTCCTCTCCCACACTTCCTTTATGCAGTCTTTAATGGATCATGTTGAGTCCACCTGTTTTGCTCCCATCAAATGTGCTCACACTCCCAGCCCCTGCATTCTTAGGCTGTTCACCCACATAGAGTGCCCAGATTTTGGGGTGGCCCCTATTCATCAGTTTCTTCGATGTTAATTTGTTGCAAGACTAACCTTCAAGCACTGTTCTGATCTCATCACTTCCCTGCTCATACAACCTCAATAGCTCCACATTACTTTCAAAATTAAGCCCAAATTCCATAGCGTGCAAAGTTCTCCTTAATTGGCCCCAACATTTCTTTGCCATGTAATTTCCTGCCAGGGCTGAACCTAATACCTTCTGGCATTGTCCGTTTACTTTTTTCTCACAGATCTTTGCTTATCTATCTCTCCAGTCTTGAACAGCACACCCCTCTCAGCGTTCATCCTGTTGCTCTCTCAACTATCTCAGAGGTGACTGATACGGTTTGGTTCTGAGTCCCCACTCTAGTCTCATATTGAATTGTAATTCCCAGTGTTGGGGAGGGATCTGGTGGGAGGTGACTGGATCATGGGGGCAGATTTCCCCCTTGCTATTCTCATGATAGCGAGTGAGTTCTCATGAGATCTGATGATTTAGAAGTGCGTGGCACTTCCCCCTTGGCTCTCTCTCTCTCTCCCGCTGCCGTGGTAAAATGTCCTTGCTTCTCCTCTTTCTGCCATGATTATAGGTCTGCTGAGGCCTCCCAGACATGCTTTCTGTACAGCCTGTGGAACTCTGAGTGGATTCAACCTCCTCTTTTCTTTACAAATTACCCAGTATCATGTAGTTCTTTATAGCAATGTGAGAACAGACTAATACAGTGACCTTCTCTTTGAAACCTCTCTTGATCTCTCCAATTATAGTATTCTCATGTACTTTCTAAACCTCTGTAGCACTGTAGCTATAGCTTTCATAGGCATTTGCTGCTTTCTATCTTATAAATTAGTCATGTTTGTGGATGTGTGAATACCCCAATCTCCTATAAGCTTTTTGCAAGAAAACAGATGTTGACTGAATCCATGACAGAGTATATTGTACAGCCACCATGGTTCACATTGCTGCTGGATTGGATCAGACCCTGATCATTTCTCACCTGTGCTATTATAGTCACCTTTATCTATCTCCTAGCCGCTATTCTCTTTCTGTTGTTTTCTAATTGAAGATACTCCCTAGAGTCATCGGATGAGGTGCTTCTTTTCTGGTACGGCTTGATGTCTGCCCATGTCCTCAGGACTCCATCTGGATTCCTTAGCCCCACAGGCCACTGTGTCTCCACCCCTGCCCTCCCCACCCTCAGGTTCAGAGAACATCCTGAACATGCCACGACTATTCTGTACCTGTGAGCATTCTCCCGTCCAGAGGATGGGGAGGTTACTGGATGCCCTAGTAACTCTTTTCTATCCAAAATAGGAATATTTCATCTTTAAGCATATTCTATACTCCTCCTTTTCCCTGATGTCACTATGATTCCAAGCATACCTGCTTCCTCTACATCACTCATACGGCCTCCTAAGCATACCAAGGCAGAGTTTTGGTTTTGCTGCCCAGGCTGAAGTGCAATGGCATGATCTCAGCTCACTGCAGCCTCCACCTCCTGGGTTCAAGAGTTTCTCCTGCCTCAGCCTCCGAAGTAGCTGGGATTACAGGCATGTGCCACCATGCCCAGGTAATTTTGTATTATTAGCAAAGACGGGCTTTCTCCATATTTGTCAGGCTGGTCTTGAACTCTAAACCTCAGGTGATCCACCCACCTTGGCCTCCCAAAGTGCTGGGATTACAGGACAGTTTTGCTTTTTTACAAAATTAGGTATGCATGTGTCCATCATTCCCAAAGGTTGTGACCTCCCTGAAGAGCAGAGGCTCTCTTTTTTATCTTTATAACATCAGCATCTAGTCATCTGGTAGGTATTCAGTAAATGTTTGAATGAATGAAAATAAAATCCAGGAATGCTGAAAACTGATGAGTGAACCAGAACCAACCATGCCAAGATTGTCTCTTTACAGCCTTTTGTGAAAGAAAAATGGTCCAAACCTGGTCTGCACCAGCACTTCCTGCATGATGTAATGCACAGTCTCCTTCTGGAAAGTAATTCACATTCCTGATTAAATGCCTGAGCAATTTTTTGATACTCCTAAATGATTAAGAACTTCTGGGAAGTTAGGGTTGTCCACCCAACTGACTGATTAATCTGATAATCTTTTAGCAGACTTTTCTTTTTTGGTTTTCAGTCTTTTCTTGCAGAGAGTATAAAACTTTGATACATGCTTGTAAACAATTTGTCTGGAAAGTTCTTTTTTTTTTTTAAACACAGTTTATCCTAGGACTATTTCTGGGCCATCCCTCTTCCAAAACAATTTATATGTGAATGCAGTATTTCATTTATTCTCTCTCTTCACCCATCCTCCTCTCCCAGCTCTCCTTGTCCCTAAGAATAGGGTTCATGCCCTATTCTGATGGATGGATGCCCTATTCTGTCTGGATGGATGAATGAATGGTAGATCTCATATGAAGGAAGGGAGGGAACTGGTAGTACATATGGGGGTGGGAGCCTCATGCAGCTCCATATAACAAAAGAGGAAATGAGGAGGTAAAGCATCCTACAGGGGACCCGAGACTGACAGGTTGTCAGGACACAGATCATGCAGCACCTTGTGGACTTGCTAAGGAATGTAGATCTTATACACACATCAAAAGATGAAACTGACCTTAGCTAAGGGCCAGTGAAATTCACAAAAATGTACTGCATGTGATGAGAGTTTTAAGAGCAGCATTCTTATTGGTTGAGATAGGCTAGGATATGCTGGAGAAGCAAGCAATACTCAAGTCTCAGTGACCTAGAACAACTAAGATTTATTTCTTGCCCATGCAACATGTCCAGTCAGAGGAGTGAGGGCTGTGCTTCACACAGTTACCACGCAGGACCTGGGATAACAAAGATGTTCCCATTTTACCATCATCACCAGGCTCCAGGATTTGTTGCAACAGAGAAGAGCAGATAGAGAAGCATGTAGCAGCAGTTAAATGACTCTGCTTGGAAGTGAGAGACTTCTCACATTACATCAACCAAATCAGATCACATAGTCACACCATTTTCAAACAGGGAAAATAATCTTCCCACATTCCTGGAAAGAGAGAAACTCTTGAAATACTGACAAATATTAGAAATGTCTACTCTGTGTAGCAAATATGATACAGGGGCAGGATGGCCACTTCAGATCTTGAAGGATGTGTTAGATGATGATGGAAAAGAGAATTAGATCGACCTCTGTATGTCTGATTAAAAGGAAAGATTTCAGACCTTCAGAATGGCAGTGTGAGGGTTTTGGTAGACCTTCTCTCCAGTGAAACAGCATTTAACTTGTAAAAATTATAAACAAACAGCCATGTAATGCCTCTAGAAATTATCCTGAAAGCATAGAGCAAATAGAAAAACACTTATTCAAGAAAATCTACTATATGTCAGTAAGAGCATAAAGAGTTGGTAGCCTTTGAGCCATGACTCGTTCTCACGCCCCTGCCCCCATGTCCATGTGATAGAAACTCTATCCAGGAAGATATGGCCAAGAAGATAGGGACTTCTTCTCTTCACTCCCCAGCTCCTAGTCTAGGGCCCACTCTGAGGGAGACAGGCTGCCAGTATATCTCATACCCTCTAGCCCTGAGTTGTGGAAGTGCTATTTTAGGCAAGTGTGGCTGAGAAGATCTTTTCCCCACTTAAAGCTTACTTGTGGGTCAAGGGCTCTGATTCAGGCATGATAGGTCAAGACTTCTGGGGCTCCTGAGTGTCCTTAATGAATGAGTATTTTATGCTAAGAAGGGCAAGACAAGAAAACCAAGGACTATCAACTTTTTCCCTCTCCCTCCCTAACACACAGGGCCCCCTTGTAGAGCAGAAGTTTCACTGCAGAAATGGGACACTGTCCCCACTCCCAGCTCTGGTGTGGTGGCATGGGGGTTCTGTCTAAAGGAGATGCAGATCGTCATAAGAATGGGAGTGGAGAACACCATTGCACTTCACTAGTCTTTTAAAATGGAGAGCTCTGCAGTTCTGCCAGAGGAGTAACTTTATGGGATGGCAGCGTGAAACAATTCTTGCCTAAGTTCATTGTCAAAGCAGCAGACATGTTGGTGGTGAGCAGTTAAGTGGTGGGGGCTGGTAGCTCCATGAATCTAGTAGCCACGTGCAACACGGCAGGTTGGAAAGAAACAGCCCAGAATACCCTTCCTAAAATGACATTCACCCCAAGGGCTCCAGAAGCATGGTGTACATGGGCTATATTCACTCAGGAACAATCAGAAGGGGTCGTGGGTTAGACTGGAAAGCATTCTCCAAGCCACACAGATCCATCAGTGACATGTAGATTTATTGGAAACTTGCGGGAAGACTCAAAGGGCATAAGCACAACCTCAGAGCAAACCTTGGCTCAGCAAGCTACTCACACCTGGAGGGGACTCTGAGAAATCCAGACTTTGAAAAATTACCATCCCAGCACTTTGGGAGGCCAAGGTGGGAGGATCACGAGGTCAAGAGATCGAGACCATCCTGGCCAACATGGTGAAACCCCGTCTCTCCTAAAAATACAAAAACATTAGCTGGGCATGGTGGAGCGCCTGTAGTCCCAGCTACTTGGGAGGCTGAGGCAGGAGAATTGCTTGAACCCAGGAGGCGGAGGTTGCAGTGAATCGAGCTTGCACCACTACACGCCAGCCTGGAGCCTGGTGACGGAGTGAGACTCTGTCTCAAAAAAAAAAAAAAAAAAAAAAAATTACCCTCATCCTGGTGATCTGAACAGCTGGGCACCTGCCCAGCTCTGTGCCCCCTCAGGAGTGCCCAGAAAGAGACCCTCTGAGTTACTAGTCCCTGGCTGTAAATGGAGCAAAACTGTAAATTCCTTGAAATGTGAAAGCCGTCTCCAAGACAGACACACACACACACACACACACACACACACACACACACCCCCAGAGAGAGAGAGAGAGAGAGAGAGAGAGAAAGTGATAAAAGGCAAAAAATCTAACTGGGCGAGAGGGCTTAAGTACAACCTTTGCCTGAAAAGTCATCGTTCTGGAAGCTAGAAGTCCAAAATCAAGGTGTTGACAGAGTCATCCTCCCTTCAAAGCCTCTAGGAGAGGATTCTTCTCCCCCGTTTCAACTTCTAGCATCCCAAGAGTTCTCTGGCTTGTAGCCACGTAACTCCAGTCTCTGCCTCCATCTTCCTTCTGTGTCGTGTCTGGCTTCACATGGCATTCTCCTCTGTGTGTCTGTGTCCAAGTTTCCCTCTTCTCATAAAGATACTGCTTATATTAGAATAAGGCCCACCCAAGTGACCTCATCTTAACTTGATTACATCTGAAAAGATACTATCCAAATAAGGTCACATTCACTGGTACTGGGGATTCAGATTTCAGCATTTTTTTTTTGCAGGGATATAATTCAACCCATAGAATTTTAATAAGTAAGGGGGGGTTTCTGGAGGAGTGATCAAAATGTTCTAACATTGATCATAGTGATGATGGCACGACTCCTTGAATATTCTAAAAACCATTGACTTAGGTGTTTTGAATGGATGAATTGTGTGATATGGGAATTGTATCTCAATAAAATTGTTTTTAAAAGTGAAAGAGAAATAAGAACATCCCTAGATTGAGAAAGAAAAAAAAAAACAGACTTTGTGGCTAGAAACCTATCTTTAAAAGAAATACTAAAATTGGTCTTCAGGTTGAAAGTTAGTGATGCTAAAAGGTAATTCAAATCCACATTTACACACACACACACACACACACACACACACACACACGGCCAGGAGCAGTGGCTCATGCCTGTAATCCCAGGACTTTGGGAGGCCAAGGTAGGTGGATTGCTTGAGGCCAGGAGTTCGAGACCAGCTTAGACAACGTGAAAAAGCTCTACAAAGCATACAAAAATTAGCCAGACTTGGAAGCTGTTCTGGAGGCTGAGGTCAGAGGATGACTTGAGCCCTGGAGGCAGAGGTTGCAGTGACCTGAGATTATACCACTGCACTCCAACCTGTGCAACAAAGCCAGACCCTGTCTCAAAAAAACAAAAACAACAAACCAGTTCCATTGAAGGTAATTATGTAAGTAATGATAAAAGGCACCATAACTATGTATTTATCTTTCTTTTCTTTGCTGATTAAAAAGCAATTATATGTAAGAGAGGAATCCATACATTTACTTTCACCCACATAAAGCCAGACAGCCCCAGGATTCTTCCTAGATTTCAGCCATCAGCTGGTTCTATCCAACTTCCAAGCTGCTCTCTGATCCCATAGTTCCTGTCCTTGGTGGGGGTTCCTGGGGTTTTGACCTATTGAACTTGGCATGATTCTACCACCACCCACTCCTGAAATGGAAGCCAAATAATTATTTTTGAGGCATTTCTCATTGCTGCTGATGTTGGTTGAGAAACTACATGTGTTCTCTGATGAAGGAACAAACACACTTATCTAAAAGTTAATCACACTTTCTAAATGACAGAAATGTTTGGCTGGAGTTAAAAACTAAGGGTTAAGGATAAACGTCCATTTTCTTAGATTTAATCCTCTTGGCTTTGGTCTTACTCTGTCCTGGGAGATTTTTAAAAGCAAAAGTTAGCATCTGTCTGAGAACTGACCGGTCCACATATAATAAAACAACATTTTTTATTCTTTTTTAAATGATGTCAACTGATTCCAAGCTTTTTATTAGCAGCTCTGGTTCTTGGCTTTCTTAAGTAGAGAATTATTATTGGCATTGCCTAAATTGTGTCAGCTATTTGAGATACACTGTTGCTGTATCTGATTACCATGGGGACTCATAGTATCTTTCCTCATCCAGAGAGCAAAGGAGGTCTACCTCCTGGTGTGGGAGTTTTAAGATTCCCACGTTCTGCTGTCACTTTTGCTCCAAAATCCAATGGGGATCCAGTGGGATGCTGTATTCGGAAATGGTGCGCTTTACGTTAGCAGCAGAGGATGAAGATCAGAGCTTAGTTATCCGACATCCCCTCTCCTAATCTGTGCTTCCAACCCAAGTTGTTTATTACCCTTGAGTTGCTGACACCTCAGAAGCGAGAACTGCAGTGGGTTACTCCTCTGCCGGAGAGGCATGGAGCCCACCAGGGAAGCCTAAGTACAGCAGATCTGGTGGGGGAACATGGTGATTGAGGATCTGGGGACCCTGGGGAGAAGTTTAAAGCTGCCAGTCCTCCCTGAACCTGAGAAGGTGAGGCTCGGGTGGTGGTGAGAGGGAATGACAGAGTCAGGGGTCAAGGGGCAGAAAGGATGAGCTGAGTCATTTCTAACCAAAGGTGGGAGAATGGAGAAAGAACCAGGAAAGGGGGAGTGGACAGTCAGCCTCCCAGGCAAGAGCCACTGCGCCTGTGACCACAGCATGATTCCTCCCTCACTGGTATTCCAGCAACCCACCCTGAGCCCTGGGGAGCTCCTAGAGGAAAAGAATTTTTCAGCCTGTCTGAGAGTCACAGCTGCCAAGTCTGGTTGAACACATGCCCAGGGACAGAGAGCCGCAAGGCAAAGACTGGTGAACATCTGATTAAAATGTCATATTTCTGGATAAAATTTACTTCTTGGTAGTTATTTAAGAGAAGCCTTAATCATGTTGCTAAGCCCATGTTCACACTGAGAAAAGCTTGGCTCTGCAGGCTGGACAAGTGGTCTCAGCCTAAAAGCCCTCAGCAGCAATCATATGATTTAATACACCCACCTCTTGCCTTGACCCCCAGTAGCAATTTCTCAACAACAACAAAAAAGCACGTAAAAAGCAATTATATAAAAGAGAGGAATCCATACATTCTTAAAGCACACAATAAGGTGTGTGCTTATTATATATTGTGTGCCAAGAATTAAAAGGCACACAATTTATAAGTTCTTTGGCTTTTACGCTTGCTCAGGAGAATATCAGAAAGCACTGGACCTTTTCTAGGGAAAGATGGTTTGCTGGGATACTATTATTTGTTCAAAAAATTCTAACATGTAAACAAATGCTGATTTAAGAGAAGCATATTTGGGGGTATATATTGTCACTATCCTTAAAAGTGAGGGCTGGGTGTGGTGGCTCAGTAATCCCAGCACTTTGGGAGGCCAAGATGGCCAGATCACTTGAGGTTGGGAGTTCAAGACCAGCCTGACCAACATGGAAGAACCCCATCTCTACTAAAAATACAAAATCTGCTGGGTGTGGTGGCACATGCCTCTAATCCCAGCTACTTAGGAGGCTGAGGCAGGAGAATTGCTTGAACCTGGGAGGCAGAGGTCATGGTTATCCGAGATCGCGCCACTGTACTCCAGCCTGGGCAACAAGAGCTAAACTCCATCTCAAAAAAAAGTGAGGATAAAGCTACAAAGGTACAAGGACTGTATCCACCATGACTTACTTCTTAACTGATTCTTACGATACAGGATTATGTTGTCCCCATGTCGTCATTTACCCCTTCTGATAAAGATGATGAGCGAGGCTAAGAAGATGAGTTCGGAATCAAAAATGGAATCCCACCCAATTGCTTACAAGCTGTGTGACATTAAGCAAGTTACGCAAGCTTTCTGAGCTTTGTTTTTTATTTTTTAGAATATGATAATTTTGTTCCAGAGGGATGTTGTAAGAATCACCTTTGAGGGCAAGCCCATGTTTTCTTCCAGAGCTTCTCAATGTTAACATGCAAATGAACTACCTGGGATCTTGCTAAGACGCAGCTTTGTAGTCACTATGTGGGGTGGGGGCCTGAGATTCTGCATTGTTAGCAAACTCCCTTGTCCCCGTGCTGGTGTGCTGCAGCTCGTCTGAGGAGCTCACTTTGGACAGGCAAATTTTGCAGCACTCACAGCCTGGCTGCCACCCCCTGCAGCCCTCTGCCAGGGCCTGGTGAGAGCCTGCTGGGGGCCCACCTGGGACTCACGAAGGCATATCATTCAGTGACTGATCTGCACGTGTGAAGCCTGGATATCTGGCACTTATCACAGCTAATGGAACTGTCTCTCTTAGATAAATTGAGTTAGAGAACAGCCTTAGGGTTAACAAATTAACTTATTCCTTATTTTCTGAGCGCTTGACGTCTGTGATCCCGCTGGGTTGATTTGGTTCGGTTTTTCGGTAAGACCTGTAAGGGAGAGGTGCTATTTATCCAATTTACAAATAAATGAAGTCAGCAACACTGGACCTGGCCATTGCTCTTCCTTCCATGCCCTCCAGCCCATGCTGGTGATGATGCACTTTGTTCTTTTCATTCTTGGGCATGCCCTTTCCATCCCCCATAGCCCAGGCATGGTCAGTGGGCAGGTCTGGCTAAAGATGCTTTTTGGCCTCTTCCTTTTTTTTTTTTTTCTTTCCTTCCTGCTGTCCTCATCTCCAGGCCCCTTTCTTTCCCAGGAGCTCCCCTGAGGACCTGCAGGGACTCCAGCCCATCACAGTTGCTCGCAGATGCCCTCCAAGCCACGGCTCGGTCATTGGACACCCAGTCTGTCCAGAGTTTTGCCAATTGGTTTATGTATTAATTTCCTGGGGCTCTCTTAACAAACTGGGTGGCTTAAAACAACGAAATTTTATTCTCTCGGAGGCCAGGAGGCCAGCAGTCAGAAATCAAGGTGTAGGCCAGGCTGATTCCCTCTCGAGCCTCCAAGGAAGAATCTTTCCCATGCCTCTCTCCCAGCTTCTGCTGGTGGCCGGCAACCCTTGGCATTCCTTGGCTTGCTGACACAACACTGCGATCTCTGCCTCCATCCACATCAGCCTCCTCCCTGTGTCTCCCTCTGTCCTCTTCTGTCTCTCTTATAGACACTCTCATTGGATTTAGGATCCACCCTGATCCAATGTAACCTCATCTCGATCCTTACCTCAATGACATTGCCAAAGATTCTCTTTCCAAACAAGGTTAAATTCCAAGGTTCCAGGAGGACATAATTTGATGGAGACACGATTCAGCTCCTCACTAGAGTATGGAAGAATTTTTCTGACAGGAGGTTGGAAAGATGAGAGAAAATGAACAGGAAAACCAAAGCGGAGAAGAAAATGAACTTGTCCAGGAGAAGTGCAGGGAGCTACGGGAGATCCACGAGGCTCACTGGTGTCTGCACCAGGACACAAACCAGTCCCCTCTGCCCAGCCACTGTGAGGTAGAGGGATGGGCGGAGCACAGAATGTCTGGCAGGGGGTAGCCGAGAGATGTCAGGAGGATAAAAGGCACTTTCTAGGCCCCGTGGGCTGTAAGAAAGCTTTGTACCTGGAAGTCAGGGGAGTTTGGGGTTGAATAAGGACACATTATTATGCTTGGCTACTGAGAAGATCATTTGACGTTTGGAAAATAAAAAATGAAATGGTTGAGGGATCAGGCATTGCTAATATCTCATAAATAGGAGAAGTGACAGGCCCAGCCTCCCCTGCAGGTGGGAGTGACGGAGGAGAGCTCGGGAAAGGGCTTGCAGGTGGGACCTTGGAGATGAGGGGCTGAGCAGTGGGGTCTCCTGAGGCAAGAGGTGGTGCAAGGGGCCTGATGTAGGGGAGGAAGTTGCAAGGAGGTCTGCACACAGCTTAGGAAACAGCACGTGGGAAGCAAGCAGGAGGCCAGGCCAGGCATCATTTTGCCTGGATTCCCCAGGCAGAAGGGCACCTGGAGAAGACCTTGAAATGAGGGCAGGCGGGGCTTGCACTGAGCTACAGGGAATCTTGCAGTAAGATAATTCCCCTGCTCCTTGTGTTTAATTGTGATAAAATAGACCTAACATAAAATTTACCATTTTAGCCTTTTTCTTTTTTCTGAGACAAGGTCTTACTCTGTCACCCAAGCTGGATGGAGTGGCACGATGGGCTCACTGCAACCTCTGCCTCCCAGGTTCAAGTGATTCTTGTGCCTCAGCCTCCTGAGTAGCTGGGGTTACAGGCATGTGCCGCCACGCCCAGCCACTTTAGCCATTTTTAAGTATACAGTTCAGTGGCATGAAGTACATTCACGTTGTGGTTTATGTCTCTCACTTTTTTATCATGAGTGACGGATGGAGGAC
>PVKV010034088.1:0-18048 GCA_004027835.1 Alouatta palliata
GGGAGGCTGTGTGTGTGAGAGGGAGGCTGTGTGTGTGAGGAAGGCTGTGTGTGTGAGGGAGGCTGTGTGTGTGAGAGGCTATGTGTGTGTGAGAGGGAGGCTGTGTGTGTGTGTGGGGGGGGAATGCATGGAAGATATCCGTACTTTCCACTCAATCCTGCTGTAATCTAAACTGCTGTGAAGATAACACCTATTACCAATGCACTGGGACGGTGTCTGTGTCCACCACGGTCGGCACAGGGACAGGCCGAGGCAAAGAGAGTGCTTTATCTCAATGGTCAAGTCATGAAAAGTATCAGCTAAAACTGACTTTAAAAGCACAAACAATATTATGCATTATATTCTGCATATTCTAAATATATGTTTAAAAGAACGTTTTCACGAAAGCCTGATATATGTTGTTCTGAAAACATGACATTGTGTGCAAGAAACAAAATGTAAAGAATGAAGCAGTTATGCTTGAGAGGCGATTTGCCTGGGACTCTCCTCTCAGTGTAGCAATTGTCTGGCCGTTTTTCTTTATGGAAGCCCCAGTGACTTCGTGGGTCTCCTCGGGCTGGTGAGTCTCAGTGGCGTGTGGGAAGCGTTGGCTGCCCACAGATGTGCTTCTCCTGTATTTGGTACCAAATCACCAAGCCTTGTGTGCAGACACGGGAGTGGCCAAGTGAGGCCGGGACCAGCAGGCTCCGCCATGCCCTGAGCTGGCCACGCACGTCCACCCGGGTGTGCATTTTCCAGTGTGCACAAGTGGCTAGGAGAGCTGTGGGCGGCCGGGCACTGTCACTGCTCTGGGGCCGGCCAAGAGCACCTTCCTTTTGAGGGTGGGGGTGCACTCCGGGCACGGCTGCAGGGTGGAGCCCTGGGCTTCTGAGCCTGTGCCAGCCTCAGGCATCAGAAGGCTCTGCAGGCCCTCGCCCAGGAGCAGGATCAATGGTTACCTTATTTGAACTGTAAAGTAACTTGGGGTCTGGGAACCTGGCTTCTGCTTCTTCCTACTCTGCCTGTGTGGCGCCAAGGCCTTGGTCCTGACGCCTAGGAGAGTTCTCCGTTGTGAGCACGGGGTTGGGCCATCTCAATGAGTCATCCAGTTCCTGTTTGTTGCCTTTCCATTTTCAAGGCATTTTCATTGGAAAAGTAGAGTACAAACATTAGGTATGTTTTAAGTCATTCCATATTTTTCCCTCTTGGCCCCTTTGTCCCTCCTCTTCCCGCTTCCCACCGTCTGTCACAGACAGTGGGTGGAGCTGGCCTCTGCAGGCGTCCCTGAGAGCACTCTGCTTTTGTGTGGCTTCGCAGGGATCTCGGTCCAGCTCACACAGGAGGCAGCGTGGCCGGGCTGCACGGAGGGAAATCGCGCAGGCCTGGCGTCTCCTCCTCGCTATTGTCGCCTGCCAGCCTGTGCAGCTGCCAGGCTGCCTCCTGTATTCTTTGGGCTTTGCAGAGTTCCATAGAAACCTGCAAGATGCTTGCAATACTCGAGGTTATTTTCTGCTAATCACCCTGTGCGCTGTCTGAGCATATATGTAATATCAGACCAGCAATTACTGCGTCAGCCTGGCTCTCCGCAATGTGTTTCTGCTAATTGCACTTGTTGCATTTGAATGGCTTTCTTCAGCCAAGCTGCCTGAGGAAACCATAGTGAACAATACAGGAGACCATTTCCCCTTCCACCCGGCCCGAAGCCGCAGATGGCCGCCCTGTGTGGAAGCTGTAGTGCCTGAATTCATCTTTTGTGTGCACCAAAGAAGGTAATTTGAATGTTTGAAACCCCCAGAGGAAGCTTGTCTCAAAGTGAACAATTCGCCAAATAAGGACTAATTAGGGTCTAAATTAATTAGAAGGTGGGGTAGGAAAGGATGTTGATGAGCAGAGTCTGCCGTTTCAGACCAAAGGGATAGAGCTAAATAAATTAGTCCCCATTAGTACCACATGGTTCGCCAGCCTCGGCCAGAAAGCAGCCCTGGAGGCCGCCCTGGCCTCCCACATAGCCTGGGGAGAGACATCGCCACAATCCTTGCAGTTCCTACAAATTAGTATTTATATTTCCCGGGTGTTGTGTTTTCGTCTGGAAAATTGGCCCAGAATGTTATTGACTTTACTTTTTCCATTGTCACTGAGTTGTCAGAAGCAAGTTTTATCAAAAAAATTTACGTAAAAGGAGGGCCTAGGGGTCATGGAGGACAGTGGAATGGAAACATTCCAGCCACACCGGACTCCTGCGCCCTTTCTCTCCAACTAGGCATTTGTGTTTTCCACAAAGCTCGGTTTTGATTTAATAGACCAGCACTTTCCGGGCACTTCCAGGTCCTGGCAGCCCTCTGGTGAGCCGTGCTCCAAAGCCTCACCGTGGCATGTGACCAGAACACACCGCAAGGACGTGTGTGACACCTTCCTGCTCTCTGAAAATGAAACCTCTCGTTCTGTCTTCTCTGCTTCCCTTCTCACAGATGGAGTGTTTGGAAGGTGCCAGAAGGTTCCGGCAATGGACTTTTACCGCTACGAAGTGTCGCCTGTGGCCCTGCAGCGCCTGCGAGTCGCCTTGCAGAAGCTCTCCAGCACAGGTAGGGCGGGCGTGGGCTGAGGCGTGGCGGTTGCCACCTCGAGCGCTCACATGGGCTTTGCTTCTCCTCCTGGGTGGGGAGGAGCTGGAAATGGACTGAATCTGCAGGTGTGGTGATGGAAGGGGCGGCTGGGAGCCTCGTGCTGGGCTCACAGATGGTTCCCGCCGGGGGCATCTGTTCCTGGGTTCAGAGGAGCCCAGATCTGCTGCCGCCTGTGTCCCCAAGAGGAGATGCGGGAAGGCTGTGGTGGCCCGTAGCTGGGCCTGGCGCAAGGTAGGTGGGCATTGCTGTGTGCCTGGGCCTGGCTGGGTCCGGTGCACGTGCGTCTCAGCCCGGAGAGAATCAGCCTCTGCCTGTCGCCGTTGCTGTGAAGTTTTTGTTGCAGGAGGTTCCTACAGGGGTGATAAGAAGATAATTTTAAAAATTATAGGCCAGGCACAGTAGCTCATGCCTGTAATCCCAACACTTTGGGTGGCCGAGGCAGGTGGATCACCTGAGGTCAGGAGCTCGAGACCAGCCTGACCAACATGGTGAAACCCTGTCTCTACTAAAAATACAAAAGTAGCTAGGTGTGGTGGCGCATGCCTGTAATCCTAGCTATTTAGGAGGCTGAGGCAGGAGAATTGCTTGAACCCAAGAGGCAGAGGTTGCAGTGAGCCAAGATCGCGCCACTGCACTCCAGCCTGGGTGACAAGAGTGAAACACTGTCTCAAAAACAAAAATAATTATATATGGCAACATGGTAAGACCAGGGACTTCCCTAAGAACAGACCCAGTGCTGCCCTTCTTTGGCTGTGAAGTGAGGTCCCTTGGTCAGAAGCAGTGCTGTGTGGACACCATGGTGATGGCTGAGGCGTTCTGAGCCCACGGATGGTAGTTCTGGCAGGAGCACTGTGCGCAGGGAAGGGAAATCACATCCGGAGTCGGCATCTAGTTCAGCAGGGACAACCCCCGCCCCTTCCAAGAGGGAAGCTGCCCACGTAACCATCTGCCCCTGGTGTTAGCTGATCAGCTAGGGGAGTGGCGTCATGCTGGGGACTCAGGGTTGGTCTTTGTGGTGGCTGACTGGGAACTCAGGGGTGGCCACAGCAGGGCTGGCCATGGTGAGTGGGAGCCCTGTCACCGTGGCCACTTTGTTCATGGGCCCACTGGGAGCTGGGGAAAGAGGCTGGCTGGTGTCCACAGAAAGTGTCGCCCTGTCCACTTGGTTATTAAAATCCTCCTCTGCTGGGCCAGGTGACTCACGCCTATAATCCCAACACTTTGGGAGGTGGAGCCAGAGATCGAGACGATCCTGGCCAACACAGTGAAACCCTGTCTCTACTAGAAACACAGAATTATCCAGGTGTGGTGCTGGGTGCCTGTAGTCACAGCTACTCGGGAGGCTGAGGCAGGAGAATCGCTTGAACCTGGGAGGCAGAGGTTACAGTGAGCTGAGATCGCACCACTGCACCCCACCCTGGGCAACAGGGTGAGACTCCATCTCAAAAAAAAAAAAATCTCCTCTGCTGAGGTCACTCTTTGGTGAACATTCTCATGGGACATTCATATCTTAGCACTTTCTTCCATTTCATAGAGGTCTATCTAAGATGTCTCTTCCCAGACGCCCTTGTCAACAGTGTTTCCAACCATATTCTGTCCGAGTTCCTGGCCATCCGGCCAAACCATTGGCCACAGCCCATTAATTGGTAAATAATCACACATCTGGTCACTTCTTCCAGGCAAAATGACCAACCAGGTGCACTGCTTCAGGTTCTGCTCACTGGGAGGGCTTCTTTTCACCTCTTTCCTTCGGGGGGTCCCAGCAGGGTGGCGTGTAGTGCTGCGGGGTCTGCTTTTGGGTGGAGCCTGGACATTGGTTACACAGAACTTCCCGCAAACAAAGCCCGAGTCACCTGAACCCCAAGGTCCATGGGAAACTCTCCACAAAGCCAAGCTGCAGGTTAAGAGAGAGGAGCGTGTGTGGCGGTGTGGGCCAGGGCACCGGGCCACTTCCTGACGCACACCACAGGGGCCACTTCCTGACACACACCATGGGGTCCTCCACGTGTGAGGCCACCTCCTGATGCACACCACGGGGGCCACTTTCTGACACACACCACGGGGGCCTCCACGTGTGAGGCCACTTCCTGACGCACACCACGGGGGCCACTTCCTGACGCACACTGCAGGGGCCTCCAGGGTGGCTTGGGCCCAGCTCCTTCTCCGGACGGCCACTGTCATTTGGCAATGGGGTACCGTGCGCAGCCTGACGCAAGGCTGGCAGGGCAGGTAGATACAGGTGTCAGCGTAGGTGGCACAGACATAACGCTGCCAATGCAGGGACCTCTGTGCCGTCAGTCGTATTGCAGGAAGGTCGTGTGAATGTTCCACTGTTACGTTTCTCAGTTCGCTTGGCTTGTGAGCCTTACTCTGTTTTTCACCCTTCAATTTATTAGCTCTTGAGAAGAGGGAGAAAAGCTACTTTCTTATCCACCTTCTTATTTAAAGAGCACACAGATGGGTCAGCTTTTGCCAAGGTGATGGCTGGATGTCCTAGTGGAGACCAGGGGTCTTTCAGTGAGATGGGCATGGTGCTTTCAGAATTCCCCCAAGCCTAAGTGCGACCCGGCTCTAGGAATGTATGCAGCTATCACTCTGTAGGTGCCTGCTGGGCTCACCTTCTCCCCACCCCCGCCTCCACTCCATGGGACCTGGGAAGAATAGAGAACCACACAGGAAAAGCAACATTCAGAGTTTTAAACAGAGATTTTACCTTTGGAATCTGCTCATTGGGAGCCTCTTTTCAGGTCCGACCTTCCCTCCGCACCACTTCTGGCTTCACTGTCCTCATGCTGAGCTCCAGTCAGGGCTTCATGCGATGACCCTGAGCCTAAACCAGACTCTGAATCAGGAAAGGGCTGCATCCCAAGAGTGGCCAGTGCCTTCCCCTGTGACTCTGCTCAACCCCATCTCCCTGGGAATCCCTCACTGCCTTGACACCCGCTGTGAGCCTGAGACAACCTTTTATTATGTCCACATTTCCGGTACCTGTTCTTGAGGATAAGAACATCTTCATGGATATGGAGTCCAAGGCAGCCCTCCATGGAGAATGGGGGTCCCAAGCAGCCCTGTGTGGGGCTGAGGGGGGTCCCAGGCAGACCCACATGGGAACAGGGGTCCCAGATAGCCTTGTGTGGAGATTGGGGTCCCAGGCAGCCCTGTGTGTGGATGGGGGTGTGTTGCAGGCAGCCCTGTGTGGATACTGGGGGTCCCGGGCAGCCCCATGTAGAGACGGGGCTCCCAGGCAGACCTGCATCTCCAGTCTTGCTCAGGCTCTGGCTGAGCATCTGCCCAGTTATGTCAGAACTGCCCATGGCCTGGACGGCTGGAGCCTTCTGCCCAGCTCCATCCCCAGGGGCTGTGCCCTGGGCTGTCGGACTCTTTAGACAGTGAAAAGTCATCTTCTGCATTGCGGAGACGGAATTGCAGACACGTTCCCAGCTGGTTCTGACACAACTGTGGAGTGTGTCCTGGGCTGGGCATTTCCAGCAAACCCGGGGATGACCTGTGGCGGGAGGCCCCTGTGGTTGCTGGGGCCATTGGTGTGTCTCAGCCCTGCTCCTACACCCAGTCTGGGATGCAGGCTTTTGAAAGTGAATGTGCTGTGAAGGCATACATACCTGCACACATGTTCACAGGCTGGTGTGTAGATGCCCACACATGTGCACACACACCTGCACACGCACTCACATGCTCATTTGTAGACACCCACACACATTGCACACACACCTGCACACACACTCACATGCTCACGTGTAGACACCCCCACACATACACATGCACCTGTACACACACTTGCATATGCATGCACATGCTCACATTTAGATGCCCACACACCTGCACACACTCACATGCTCACATGTAGACACCCACACACCTGCACACACTCACATGCCCACATGTAGACACCCACACACCTGCACACACACATGCTCACATGTAGACATCCACACTTATGCATACCCACCTGCACACAACTGCACACACATGTCCACATGTAGACACCCACACACCTGCACACACCTGCACACACTCACATGTCCACATGTAGACACCCACACACGTGCACACACCTGCACACACTCACATGCTCACGGGTAGACACATGCAAACATACCTGCACACACACATGCTCACATGTAGACACACCTGCACACACACCTGCACACATGCTCATGTGTAGACATACATACACACAAACCTGCACATGCATTCACGTCATGTGTAGATCCCACACACATGCACACACAGTTGCACCTGCATTCACATGCTCACATCTAGACACACAGGCACACACACCTGCACACACATTCACATGCTCACGTGTAGATACACACATGCACACACCTGCACGTGCACTCAGCTTCTGCCTGTCATCTTCATCAAGGTCACTTCTTGGAGGTACAATTTTTGGATTCGTTGACAGACAGCTGCTTGCGTGGCCTTTGGAGGCTTGCACATGAAGGAGATAAATGGGAGTAAATTTTATGACCGTCTTCCTCCACATAGATGTGAACTTTACGGAACAAAATACGCACACAGTGTTTTTACCATTCTCATCTACTACAGGCAGCATTATTTAATGGGCAGACACACTGCTCTCTCTTGTATTAATTTAAAAAAAAATACATTTCGCTTTTTCTGACAAGTCTTTAAAATTCAGCATTTAAATGTCACTCGTTGGCATGTAGTTTGCTGT
This sequence comes from Alouatta palliata, assembly GCA_004027835.1. Taxonomy (NCBI): domain Eukaryota; kingdom Metazoa; phylum Chordata; class Mammalia; order Primates; family Atelidae; genus Alouatta; species Alouatta palliata. Next base: position 7,303 of record PVKV010034088.1, read on the forward strand.
CATGAAAATGACTATGGATTCATTTCCTGGCAAGAATCTTCTGACTTATTGAGCTGCATGTCAAAAGCAAACAACAACAACAAAAGCAATGTGCATGAAACAGTGCTGCAATTCCTTAAAACAGGAGGGAAAGGGATCCCCAAACAATGTGGACTGGAACACAAATCCAAGGCTGGCCACGTGTGTCCTGGCGGGGAGGGCGCCTGGGGAGCTGCGCTGGGGCCGTGGCTGTGCTTGCCAGCGCAGGTCAGAGGAGCCGGGCTCTGCCTCCTCCTTGCCCACTCTCGGCCTGTGGCCTCCCTGTGCATGCCTGTCTTGTTGTAACTCCCACCCCGGGCCCTTGGAGCTCGGAGGCTTTCCTTCTTGCTGAGAGTAGCTGAGATCTGCCCTCCAACCCAGCCTCCAGGCAGATGTGTGCTGTGGGGGTTGGGGAGGGAGAATGTCGGGCTCACGTCTGGTGAGCACAGGTGGGTGTGCTGGAGTCACTCATGGTGCTCACCCTCCATGGGACTTGTGCTCTGTCTTGCTGGACATTCCCATGAGGTGGGGACACATGCAGAGGGACCACCATGGGGGAAGGAGGATGCGTGGACATGGAGCCGTCCTCGAGGAGGGGCCTGGCGGGCCAGGACAGCTGCAATATGGCTGGTCCGTTCCTCCAATTCTCCAGCGCCTCCCTCGCCTGCACCTGTCGGGATTCTAATGTGTCCATATCCTAAGGTGTTTCAATGAGAGGGGCTTTCGTTGCACATAATCCTCTTTCTAAATGGCCAGCACCAGCCCCGAGGTGGACGTCCAGCAGCCCTGCATTGTGCATGAGGGCTGCACATGGTGATGAAGGAGCAGCCCTGGACAGGCCCAGTGGCTCCTTCTGCCCAGTCTCATGCTCCAGCTGGCCGTTTGTGAGGCCCACTGCCACTGAGGGACACTGTTTCCAATGTCATCTCTCACAAGCTCTACCTCCCACAGCAGCCCAGAGCATGAATGCTTTCAGCCAGGGTCCTCACCACTCGGTGAGGAGCATGGCCCCTTCTCCACTGTCCCTTCGACAGCACGTTCCTCCTTTCCCAGGCTGCCCGGAAGGGCCTTTCCATCTGCACCCTCCCAGCCTGCCGTGCAGGATTGCCAGGCATCCTCTAAGAGACATGGCTTTGTCCACAGCTCTCCTCTCTTTTCTCTGATCTCTCTACACAAGCACTTTCAAAAATCCACTCACGGCGAAGGAGGTTTGTTCTAGGACACACCTGAAAACTGTCAGCCTCAACACATCACCCAGATCCAAAGCTGCTTCTGCATTTTCAGGAATTTGCTACAGCAGTGCCCCTACTTCCCACTGCCAATTTTTCTCTTGTTAAAGCTGCTATCACAAAAATCACATCGAGTGGGCCGCTTAAACAGCAAACATTTATTTCTCACGGCTCTGGGGGCTCCCGCAGATTGGGTGTCTGGTGGGCTGGCTTCCTGGTTCACGGGTGGGCATCCTTCCACTGTGTCCTCATGTGGCAGATGGGCAAGGGGGAGCTCCGGGATCTCTTTCTTGTGGACACGAATCCCACTGGCGTGGGTGTCATCTTGATGACCCAATTACCCCCAAAGGCTTCACCTCCTCGTGCTGTCACACTGGGGAATCACAGTCTCAGCATATATATTTAGGGAGGACATGAAGACTCAGTGCAAAGCATCCTGTATTCTATGAATCAGGGTATCTCACTGGTTACTTTTTATATTTGAACTAATCTTATATTCCTGGAATAAGTCTGACTTGACCATGCCATATAATTCTTTTTGTATGTTTCTGGATTCAATATCTTAGTGTTTTGTTGAGAATTTTTATGTCCATATTTATAAAGGATATTTCTTAATCTTTGGATATCTTTAGATCTGGTATTATAGTAATACGTAACTCGCGAAATGCGTTTGTCAGGGTTCTCTAGAAGAGCAGAACTAATACGATAGATGTATATATAAAGGGGAGTTTATTAAGGAGTATCCACTCACATGATCACAACGTGAGGTCCCACAGCAGGCTCTGAGGAGCAGAAGCTGAGTCCCAAAGCTGAAGAACTCGGAGTGTGGTGAAGCATCCAGCATGGGAGAAGGATAGAGGCCTGAAGACTAAACCACTTTTCATGTCCTTCTGCCTGCTTTTATTCTGGCATACTGGAAGCTGATTAGCTGGTGCCCACATAGATGGAGAGTGGGCCCGCCTCCTCCAGCCACTGACTCAAATGCTAATCTCCTTGGGCCACACCCTCACTGACACTCCCAGGATCATTACTTTGTATCCTTCAATCCAATCAAGTTGACACTCGGTATTAACCATCACATCAAATTAACTGAAGAGTATTTTCTCTCTTTTTTTTTTTTTTTGGAAGACTGTGAAGGAATGGTGTTAGTTCTTCCTTAAACATTTGAAGTGAAGCTATTGAAAATGGAAGCCATCTGACCTTGGGCTTCTCTTTATGAGGTTTTAAATTACTCACTTTCTTTAATTGTTATGGACATATTCAAATTTTCTAGTTCTTCTTGAGTCAGTTTCAGTAATTCGTGTCTTCATAGGAATTTGTTCATGTCACCTAGATTATCTAATGTGTTGGCATGTGATTATTTATAGTATTTTTGTCTACTCCTTGTAATTTTTGTTTCTGTAGGGTCAGTAATAACGTCCTCTTTCTTTCCTGATTATTTTTTGAGTTACTTTCCTAGTATTTGCTCTGAAAATTAATATAAAATATTTAATTAAGATCAAATTAATATTTAATTATTCAAATTGATGTTAAAATCTTTACATCAATCTAGTTGAATTAATAGCAACTTAATTTTCAAACACCCTTTATTGTTCTCTTTCTCTCCTTTGTGCTGTTATTGTCCTGAAAAGTATATCTTTATATGTTGTATGTTTATTAACACAGATTTATAATTATTGCTTTATACAGGTTTTTTTAAAAAATAGGAGAAAATAAATGTTACATACCCAAATATTTGTTCTGTAGGTCATGTTTACTGAATAATTGCCTTTACTGATGCTCTTTATTTCTTCATTTGGATACAAGTCACTGTCTAGTGTCCTTTTGGTTTTGCCTAAAGTACTCCATTTAGAACCTCTAGGGAAGTGTTGTTAGCCAAAGTTCTCTTTGTTTTTTATTCGGGAATGTATTGATTTCTCCTTTAGTTTTGAAGGATAGATTTTCTGAATATAGAATTCTTGATTGATAGACGTTTTTCTTTTAAGACTTTAAATGTATCATCCCATTGCTTCTTGGCCTTCATAGTCTCAGATGAGAAATTAGTTGTTAATATTATCGAGGATCATCGCCTATTTTCTGTGGCTTATCACAGAATACCTGAAACTGGGTAATTTATAAAGAAAAGGAATTTATTTCTTACTGGTATGCAGGCTGAGAAGTTAAAGGTTGAGGGGCAGCATCAGATGAGGGTCTTCTTGCTGTTGGGGACTCTGCAGAGTCCTGAGGTGGTACAGGGCCTCACATGAGGAGGAGGCTGAGCATGCTACTGTGCTAGCTCAGGTCTCCCTTCTTCTTAGAAAGCCACCAAGTCCCCTCTTGTGGTAACCCATTAATTCACAAATGGATTGGATTAATCCATTCATGAGGGCAGAGCACTCATGACTCAGTTACCTCCTCCCTCCTGATTCTGCCAAATTGTGAATTAAACTTCAACATGAGTTTTGGAGGGGACAAATATTTAGTCCATAACATGTGTGACAAGTTGTTTCTCTCTTACTGGTTTCGTCAGATTTACTTTGTCTTTGCATTTTGAAAGTCTGATTTTGATGTGTCTAGGTGTGTCCCTCTTACAGTTTATTCTACTTGGAGTTCATTGAGTGTCTTAGATGTGTAGACTCATGTTTTCCATCTAGTTTGGGAGTTTTTGGTCATTATTTTTCTAATATTCTTTCTTCTTCCTTCTTTCTTTCCTACATCTGGGACTTCCTTTACATGTATCTCAGTACATTGGATGGTCTCTCACAGGTTTCTAATTTTTTATTATTCTTTCTTCTTTCTGTTCCTCAGACTGGATAATTTCAATTAATCTATCCTAAAATTTGCTGATTCTTTCTTCTGCTGATAAGATCTGCTGTTGAGCTCTTCTACTGAATTTTTCAATTATTTTTTAAATATACTTTCTATTTCTTTATTAATATTCTCTATTTGATGAGATACTGTTTTTCTACTTTTCTTTAGCTCTTTAGACATTGTTCTTATAGTTTTTGGAACATATTAAAAATAGCTCCTTTAGGCCAGGCACAGTGGCTCACGTCTGTAATCCCAGCACTTTGGGAGGCTGAGGCGGGCGGCTCACCTGAGATTGAGAGTTCAAGATCAGCCTAACCAATATGGAGAAACCCCATCTCTACTAAAAATACAAAATTAGCCGGGCATAGTGGTGCATGCCTGTAGTCCCAGCTACTCGGGAGGCTGAGGCAGAAGAATCTCTTGAACCTGGGATGCAGAGGTTGCGGTGAGCTGAGATTGTACCACTGCACTCCAACCTGGGCAACAAGAGTGAAACTCTCTCTCTCAAAAAAAAAAACAAAAAACAAACAAAAAAAAAACTATTGGGTTCCTCTGTACTGAAGGAAAGAAGCCACTCTTGGCTTTAGAGTAGAAACCCAAAATAAAATTCTAAACCCCCTAAGCAGCTGAATGGACCCCTCCTCTCCGCCAAGGGCATTCTAAAGTAAACCTGAAACAGGTTCAGGCTGTGATGGGAAGGGGTGGTCAGACACACCTCATGATGCCCTCCCCCCCTTGTATTCAGGCATGGCTGATGAGTATTAACATTGAAACGGAGACCTGAAGACCCACAAAGCAGACTCTGTGTAGCCATAAGGCACCAACATGGCAGATCGCAGGCCCTGAAAGAAATGGAAATATTTTACCCCAAAATAGAATTCTTCCATATATTTAAATGGCTTGCAAAGCTGTCTCTCTTGGGAAATGCCTACATTCTGTAGAGAAGCCCTTTTCCTTTCCAGGTCTTTTCCCTGATCCAAGAGGGAATTAACAACAGTCTGGCACCTTTTCAAGTCTGATAAACATTTACCATCTATCCTCTTGGAAGCCCGCAACCTGGCGGCTTCATTTGCATAATAAAAACCTTGGTCTCCACAGCCCCTTATCTTAACCCAGACACTTGTCTCTACTGATTCTAGGTCTTTAGATAAATTCAACCAATTGCCATTCAGAAATCTTTGAGTTCACCAATGTCCTGGAAGACCCTGCTTAGTGTTGTCCAGTCTTTCTGGACCAAACCTGTGTACATCTTACGTGTACTGATGGGCGTCTTATGTCTCCCTGTCATGTATAAATGCAAGCCGAAGCCCTGCCACCCTGGGCAATTGTTCTCGGCTTCTCCTGGACTGAGTCGTGGGCCATTGGTCAGTCACATTTGGCTCAGAATAAATTTCTTCACGTACTTTACTGACTTTGACTCTCTTCATCAAGCAGAGCAGTAGTTGTGAGCCCTGACATCATATTAAAATGACTTGGGAGCCTCGGAAACATGATGTCGGGGGACTTACCCTTCGAAGATTCTAAATTAACTGGTATTATGTGGGGCCTGCCATCAGTATCTCCTAAACATTCCCCAGGTGATTTCCGTGTCTTCATGTCTTTTTTTCCCATGAATAAAATGGGACTAACACTCTCTAAAGCTTGTTTCACATACCAACAATAGGAATTGCTTTCTTCTTATTCCTGTTGTAAAATTTTTATCTGGGTGTTTTAAGGTTTAAAAATTGCAAGCTTAATAAAGGCATTTTAATCCTGTATGGTAAATTAGTATTATACATTTTGTTAGAATAGTGGAGAAGGGGATACTGGATATAGCATAGGGCAGTAAAATTTTAAAAGTAGTTTTAACTCACAGAGTTCTACTGCTCCTTTCCTTTTGCTGTAGGGATGTCAGACCTTTCTATTTAGCAGATTAAAGGAAGAGAAGCACACGGTGATTACCGGGTGTCCCGGGGTTGCCCCGCTAGCGTGGAGTGGAGAGCGGAATTCCCAACTCCCAGCAGCAGAGTGCGGAGCAGTGATTTTCCAAAATGTTGATCTCGGGACTCCACAGAATTTCTGTTTTTTTTTTTTTTTTTTTTTTTTGAGATGGAGTCTTGCTCTGTCGCCAGGCTGGAGCACAGTGGCGCAGTCTCGGCTCACTGCAACCCCCGCCTCCTGGGTTCAAGCGATTCCTCCGCCTCAGCTTCCCGAGTAGCTGGGACTACAGGCACGTCTCAAATGCCTGCCTAATTTTTGTATTTTTAGTAGAGATGTTGGCCAGGATGGTCTCGACCTCTTGACCTTGCGATCTACCCACCTCCGCCTCCCAAAGTGTTGGGATTACAGGCGTGAGCCACCGCGCACGGCCCTCTGTTTTTTTTTTTTTTTGGTTTTTTTTTTTTTTGTGGGTTAGTGCTATCCACATTTGTTGCCTTAGAAATTCAAATTGGTACACTTTAAAACAGGTCTTTATTAATTCACTTAAAAATAAATCGTAAAATCATTTCATTATAAACATAGTAACTATATTTTCCAAAACATAAACAAGCGCTAAGTGTGGCATTTTTGTTTTCCATTTTTACATTTTGTTTCACCCTTTTGCAAATCTCACTGGTGTTTCATTTAATGGAGAACACTGGACTCTCCTCTCTGCTGCCCGCTCATTCTGTGTGATTTCCTGCCACATGGCCTCCGGCTGTTCCGAATTCTCCCAGGAAAGAATACACGTGAAAAAGGCGAATAATGTCTTAGTATTTTATGAAAATGGTTTTGACCCCGCAGGCCACTTGAAAGAGTCTCGGGGACCCTCACAACTGCACGCTGTGCTCTGAGCTTGACTGTGGAGAGGGACAGGGTGGCCTTGAGTCAGGAAGGAGTTTTGGTTCCAGCTGTGGCACGTGTGAGTCAGGCCTTCTCGGGCACAGCATGTAACCGCCCTGTCTTCATTTTTTGTCATTAAATGAGGGTGGTCCTACTTGCCTTAGGTGGAATCTGCTGGGACCAGACTGAGACAGAGATGTTCGTGCAGGAGGGTGACTGGGGGTGATCCGGGGTCATCCCTGTGCAGGTGACGGAAGCTGAACTGGGCCGAGGGAGAAGTTGAGCAGGAATGCAGTCTGAGAGGCCCGAGCTGATCCTGTGAGGTGCTTTGCAGCTGGAGCTGGGGTTCCCCTTTGGAGTTGACCCAACCGAGGCTGGAGGCTGGGCCTTTGTGTCCCACATGAGGGTTGCTGGCTGTGGTCCGCCTCCAGGGAGCAAGGGATGGTGACTTAGGGAGTGACTGTTCCCTTGAGCTCAGATGCTGACCATTAGCCCTCAACAGCTGGGGGCTGCGAGAGGGTGCAGAGACCCCAGGAAGCCGCGGTGCGGCTGTCACGTACCCGCCACACTGAATGTCATCATTCTTCAGGTGTGTGTTGTTTTCCCATCCCTGAAATTAGGAGGCATCTTTTTATCAATAGAGCATCATAGTTGAACTGCCAGCACGTCTGTTTTCCTTAGCAGTACTAGAGTAATGGTCTGTCTTGCAGTCACTGGCTTCCTAGGCTGGAGGAGGTCACACCATCTCATGGGACAGGGGATTGCTTTTCTGAGACAGGCTCTGACTTTGTTGCCAAGGCTGGAGTGCAGCGGCACAGTCTCCGCTCACTGCAACCTCTGCCTCCAGGGCTCAAGTGATCCTCCCACCTCAGCATCCCAAGTAGGTGGGACTACAGGTACACACCACCATGCCCAGCTAATTTTTATATTTTTTGGTAGAGATGGGGTTTTGCCATGTTGCTTAGGCTGGTCTCAAACTCCTGTGTTCAAGCTATCCACCTGCCTTGGCCTCCCAAAGGGTTGGGATCATAGGAGTGCGCCACCACACCCAGCAAATGGGATGGTTCTAAAGATAAGTTAACCGAGGTGGTGCCGCTCGTGAAATCCTCAGGAAGTGCGAATGCCTTTTCCTGTCAGCACTGAGTGCGGTGGAGGCTTCCGTAAGGGTGCTGCAGTTCATGTAACTCAAACCAGCAAAGGGTAACTGGGAAGCTGATAAATACAGAGCGTTCTGCTACGTCCTCGGGAGCTCAGACGGTGAATCAGAATTGGGAGCTCTGGTTGGGAAGCTGATAAATACAGAGCGTTCTGCTACGTCCTCGGGAGCTCAGACGGTGAATCAGAATTGGGAGCTCTGGTAAACTGCTGGGAATTCTGGATAAATACATCTGTTCAGCTTCTTACAAGTGAGTGCATGTTCATGCAAACAGATCAGAAGAGGCAGGAGGGGAGTGTCAGGAGCCGCCGACGCAGAGCCTCAGGGCAGCTGAGCAGACTGTGGATCGTCTGTGTTCGCGCCCTGCAGTGCGGCTGTGTAGTTTGTAGGGCTGGTGTAAAGTGAAAATGCAGGCCCTTAGTTCAGAAATCAAGGAAAAGTGCCCCGAAAGGAACTAGTGTTTAAGATATTTCCTTTCACAGTCTCCCTCTTGACTTGTCGTGGGATTTTTATTTGCTATTCAGCGTCATTCTAAAAAAAAATTAAGATTCTTGAATTGTGAGCACGAAGGTTACCATTCATCTGTGTATTGTGCATTGCTAGTTTCAAATGCAAACAAAAGAGCATTTAATTCACATGCAGAATATGAACAACTGCACAGTTCATCTGTCACAGCTCAAACGTGCATATGTATTTCGTGCTCATTAGAACGGTGGAAACTGTGAAATTGACTCGGCTGTTTATTTCCCTCCATGAAACACCCACCGTCCACCAAGATTCTCCACCTTTGCGCACACATGAGAAGGACTGTGGGCTGCCCACCTCCGTCCACAGGCTCACGTTCAGCCTAAATGGTTGCCCATGTGGGGAAGGAGTGTGAGCGGGAGAGAGGATGGGACCCTTGGTCGTTCGTGTTTCTTAGAGCACTGTCGCACCTTCTGGTTTGCAGCAAGCTTTGGGTAAACAGAGGAGTGGGCTCCTGGGGCCACAGGAGCACAGATGGACACGTGCCCCCGCTGGGACTGTGTGGTGGGCAAGGCGCCTTGGCCCTGCAGATCGGGATGTCTTCTCTGCCGGTGGGCACACGACGTCGTCCCGCAGGTCGGGAGATAAAATCATTGAGAATTTCAAGACCGCAGCAGCAGCAGCAGCATGTCAGAGCAAACCAGGAACTCCTCTGTGCATGGGCCCCTGGCGACTACCCTGTCCGTGCTGCCATGAGGCTGTCCACCTTCTGCCCCAGCCGTTGTATCACACGACACGAGGGGGCCTTTGGCTGTTTGCTTTATGGCCTTGACTTCAAGGGCTAGGGGTAGAGCCTGACTGTCACCACTGGCAGATGCCACAGTGGATCTGTCACTCATAATGACAATCATTTTTGCATTTGTTTCTATGAAATGGACTTTAGTTAAGAAACTTTGCTTCTTCACTGACCCACATCGTAATTTCAGAGGCATCCTCTGTGGTTCAAAGTGACGTAAATTGCTTGTTGCCAAAACATTCCAGGGTTCAACAGAGAAAACAAATATGTTCAGCTGTCAGACACTGGGGGAAATGTGTTTCTTGGGAGGAAATGGTGCTTGTGCTGCCAGCTCTGACCCCATGAACCATTCCGTGGTGTTACCTGGAAAAGCCCTTTCCAGGATGTGCCCAGGGCTGTTGATACTGTCCGAGGGCCTTTCAGGGATGATCCCCCTCTGGAACTAGGTGCTTGCTTGTTTTGGTTCTGGAGTAAAGACCCAACCCCATCAAGCACCTGCCAGGGCTTCCCTGGGGTCTGGGAACTGCTCTACCACTTCCTGAGGGAGGCCAGGGAGCCCTGGGGCAGGGAAGGACGAATGCAGCCAGCAGCTCTAGGACTGAGGAACCCTTGGCTGCTAAAAACTGTCAGAGAGGTGAGAAGCAAATTTACAGCTCTCAGAAGGCCCTGGTTATCTGTCTTTGCCATGCTAATAAACTAAAAAAAAAAAAAAAAAAAAAAAAGCTTCCTGGCCGGGGTGGTGGCTCCGATCTGTAATCCCAGCACTTTGGGAAGCTGAGGGAGCCAGATCACAAGGTCAGGAGTTTAAGACCAGCCTGGCCAACATGGCGAAACCCCGTCTCTACTAAAAATACAAAAATTAGCTGAGTGTGGTGGCATGTGCCTGCAGTCCCAGCTGCTTGGGAGTCTGAGGCAGGACAATTGCTTGGACCCAGGAGGCAGAGGCTGCAGTGAGTCAAGATCACACCACTGCATTACAGGCTGGGCAACAGTCAAACTCAGTTTCCAAAAAAAAAAAAAAAGAATGCCTCCTGAGAGCCCCGAGTACATCTATCTGTAGAACTGTGGGAAGGACAGACTTGCACGGCAGCTTCCCAGGACAGCCAAGCATCTGTGGACAGACAGCGATTCAGTAAGCACTCAGATTTGTCTCGGGGAAATACGCCAGTCTTGGGTGGGAAAAGAGCATTGATTGGTGTGGAAACTTCCCCTCCAGTTTGTATTTAATAATGCACTAACGTCATCACTCCCCAGCCTGCTGAGGTATTCTGTCCATTAGTGTGTGCAGGGAGGTCATGAACATCCCATTGGAACTAAAAATGAGCCGAGTCCTGAGCTGCACCCTCTTCCCTGTGCTGAGCTGCACCCTCCTCCCTGTGCTGAGCTGCACCCTCCTCCCTGTGCAAAGCTGCACCCTCCTCCCTGTGCTCAGCTGCACCCTCCTCCCTGTGCTCAGCTGCACCCTCCTCCCTGTGCTGAGCTGCACCCTC
>PVKV010034089.1:0-18023 GCA_004027835.1 Alouatta palliata
GCTGAGGGAGGAGAATGGCTTGAACCCGGGAGGTGGTGGTGGCAGTGAGCTAAGATTGCACCACTGTACTCCAGCCTCGGCAACACAGTGAGACTCCCTCTTTAAAAAAAAAAAAGAAAAAAAGGCCGGGTGCAGTGGCTCACGCCTGTAATCCCAGCACTTTGGGAGACTGTGGCGGGCGGATCATGAGGTCAAGAGATGGAGATCATCCTGGCCAACATGGTGAAAACCTGTTTCTACTAAAAATACAAAAATTAGCTGGGCGTGGTGGTGCGTGCCTGTAGTCCCAGCTACTGGGGAGGCTGAGGCAGGAGAATGGCTTGAACCCAGGAGGTGGAGTTGCAGTGAGCCGAGATCATGCCACTGCACTCCAGCCTGGTGACAGAGTGAGACTCAGTCTCAAAAAAAAAAAAAAAAAAAAAAAAAAAGAGAGAGAGAGAACAGAGAGAATATTTTAACATTTTATACATATATATATAATGGGAATGAGCCTACGTGATTGTGGAGGCTGAGAAGTCTTGTGATGTCCCCTCTGCAAGATGGAGAACCAGGAAGGTTGGTGGTAGAATTTGGTCCAAGTCCCAAGGTCTGAGAACCAGGAGAAGCAGAAGCACTCGTGTCTGAGGTCAGGAGAAGATGGATGTCCCAGCTCAAACAGAGAGTGCGAATTGGCCTTTCCTCCACCATTTTGTTCAATTGTTTTATCCAGACCCTCAGTGAACAGAGGATGTCAGCCCACACTGGTGAGGGTGGATCTTCCCCACTCAGTAACTGGTTCAAATGCTCATCTCTTCCAAAACGTCCTCGCAGAGCCACCTAGCATAATGTTTAACCAGCTATCTGGGCATCCTGTCTTCTATTCATGTTGACATATAAAATTAACCATAACACTAGGTTTTGCAGGAAAAGTTGTCAATATTTCATTTTTTAAAAAATGATCTTGAAGAAGGCAATGTGGAGGCAGAACCTTCAGGTCTTCAGTAAACCGCAGCTTCTCGCCATTCTGTTTCTCCCCAAAGTGGTGATGGAGTGGACAGGTGGCTGGTGACAATCTTTCTCCTTCCTCCTCTCACTGTCCCTGCACTGACCCCAGCCTCCTCCCTCTGCCTTGGGAACAGACTTTCATGGCTGCTGCTGCCTTGGGCCCAACACTTGAGCCCATTCCATTGGTTCCATCACTTACGGTCAATGTTTCAGGGTAGGAACGAGTAGGCGGTGGACCTGCCTGCTCTTCTCTGAGCTTTGGGGTAGCCTTAAATAAGTGGGAGCCTCTCTGCTGAGCACCCTTCCCACGCTGGGCAGCAAATCCTTCCCTGAAGTGGGATCGGGTGCAGCACGTCTCCACGTCCACCACGAACTGGAGATGGTCCCAGGAAGCTGAGGTCACACAGAGGCTGGACCTCCAAGAATACATCAAAACCTTTGCAGTCTGTTTCTGGTCTATAAAATGGAGAGAACACTGAGTTTCATTGATTCTAACATGCACCTTCTTCCCATGTGAATATCTCTGTAGTCTGGTTGTGTCACATAATTGATGGGATCTGATCACGGGTCAGAATTTGTCAATGTTTTTTCTTTCTTAGTGGTACATAGCACAATGATACATCATGCAGTCAATCTGGTCTTAGATGTGTGACCTGCAGGATCACCACCATTGGCCAACCATCATGAAGGTCAGATGAAGCAGCAGGGTGTGACAGGCCTTTGTGATTTATGAAATGCTCCACGGTCATTCATCCAGGCTCTACCTAGGGAGCATCCCTGGTCAGTGTTTCTCCTCCCCAGGTCTTGCATGCCTCATCCTTTCCCAAGGGATGATGGACTGGACATGATGTTGGCATTTGCTCTGCTGCGTGATGGGGTGGAGGTGATTTCTCCAGAAACCCAGGACCCAGGAGCACTGCCAGGCCACTGTGAACAGAATTCAGATGAAATGGAGATAAAGCCCCTGGGTGAGATGGTCCCAGGGCCCCTTCCAGATCTGACATGCTAGGGCCCAGGGGTGGTTTCTCTGAGGTCTTGAGGGAGGGAGGTTGGTGAGACTGGCACTGCACACCCCCAGGGCCACCACTGATGCCCAGCCACAGGCTCACTGTCCTGGGAGGTCTGCAGTGAGAGATCCACGTCCTCATAGCTGCTAGCCTCTGCGTGGCTCGTCAGGGAATAGGGAAAAGACCCCAAAGAGGTGCTGCTCAGCAGGAGGCATGACTGCCTTAAGGCAGGAGGCTGCCACAGAGAACATGGAAATCTCACAGACGCCATGTCTGAGAAATGTCAGCAGTGAGACATGTATGTGCTGCCTGTGTCTGCCTAGGGCAAATGCAGCAAGTGCCGTGGTTCTGATCTAGTCTTAAGGGGAATCTAAAGGATGGGCTGGCTGCAGGGGAATGGGAAGCCCATCTGGGCACCTGGAGGCAGCTGTGTCCATAAGACTCACTCTTCTGAGCTCTGGGCATCCAGCACAGTGCTGGAGCCACCATGGGGACCAAACCTGTGCAGATGACCTGACCGGAGGCGTTGGTACCCATCAGCCTTAACTGCTAGCTTGCCACTCTCAGAACCTGTAGCTTCCAAATTTTCTAAATCAAAAATCACTTTTATCATAAAAGAAATACATATTCATTGTAAAAGATTCATTGTAAAATCCCCTGAACACCACCTTGCTACATGTCAGCTGGAGTTTAGATGCTGAAAGGTGGTGGCGTGGACCTGCCTGTCACATGTGGAGATCCGTCATGCATTTCTGCCCATGCCTGCTGTGCGGAGAGCTGAGCTGTGAGTGAGCCCAGCATTCAAGGCTCCCTGTGGTCCCAGCCCAAGTGAGATATAGGGGGACAGAAATCATTTCCAGCTGCCATGATCCACTTCCCCTCCCTGATGCTGCCTGACTTCCTTTTGGGAATTCCCCTCCTATGTGGGAGGGTTGCAGGGGTGTGTGGGGGATTCCTGGTGACACTTCCCTAGGGAAGCTGAGGGTGCAACCCTGCCTCCCCCATGCTTGTTTCCTGAGGGGTGAGCCCTGGTCTAAGTGGCCCTTCATATGTGCTTTCCTGGGACTTTGGGTTTTGAGCAAGTGAGGGGAAGAAGAGAGATGGAGGTCAGGGTGGGGAGAGGCCCTTGTCCCGGGGGCAGAGTCCTGACCCTCCAGTTCTGTGTGGGGGCTGTCTCTTGGCAGATTCTGTGGTTCCTCCCACTCTTCCCCACCCTCATCTGCTCTGGGGGGCTGGAGACCCTGCTGATGAGGCCTTTTCTGCTCACGCCTTTCAGGTGTGTCTTGTTGCTCGTGGCTGAGACTCTCAGCTGCACTGCCGTCCGTCTAAGCCTCTAGGTGAGGACATCCCTGGTTTTCCTGAGCTCCTGCTGCCAGAAGACTCGAGACCCCTCCCATGCAAACTCTTACAGAATCCCTCCTCGGAATCTCTGGAATTTTCCCTCTGGGAGAAAACAAGGGGTCTCCGTGAGGTGACCTTCGGTTGTACATGGAAACACTCAGGGTAACTGCAGGGGAGGACGGGAACCTGGGACCAGGACACTAGCCATCTAAAGGAAGTCAGTGGTGGGAGGTGCGTCCAGGCTATGAAGGGCAGGACCAGACCTGGGAAGCCATCAGGTTACCTGCTGGTCACTCTGCCCCTCTCCCCGGAGCCTCACATGCTTTTTGGCCAGTTACTTCATTCTTTTCTTCCTTCTGCCTCCCTGATGACATGGCTGAAAATGGCAGCCCCCATGGTCCCCAAATGTATGTTTCCTTAGTTTAGTGCCTTAAAGAGATTCTGATTGGCCCCTGGGTTTGGGGGGCTCTGCCCCTTCCAGTCTGCTATGGACAGGAGTCAGGTCACGGAGGGCAGGTACAGGCTACGCCTGGGAGTGTGAGGAGGCTGTTGCCCAAGAAGGATGTCAGGGCTGGGCATGTGTTCCCAAGGCCATCCCTCAAGAGCCCTGGGGATTGTGCCCCTTGCTGAGGAGGACGGTGGGCCAGTGACATTTGGACCTTCTGCCCCGAATGGCTGAACGGATTAATTTGCCCCCATATGGGGAAAATCTACAAACTACCTTTTAATGAATGGCCTCTTCGGAAACTGCTCTAGGGGGAAAGATGACTCTGGTTCTTGCTGCCAAAGCCTGTTTCCCTTTGCACTCAGGCTGATTTGTAACACTCATCATAAGCCATTCGTTTTACTTTTGTGGAACGAACTCCAGAAGAATTTCTCTTTCACAAGCCTATCCAATAATAGGTGGTTTTGAGCAAGAGCTTTCATAAGCAGCATGTCAGGCTAACCCGCAGTAATGTGAGAAATTTAAAAAATAATTTGATTCTCTTCCTTACCTCTGCCTCCCCAGCGAATGGGATGGCTGTGAAAAGTGTGACGGGGATGACTTCAGAGGCAAGGCTCCATCTTCCCAGACAGGGGCCGTGCGGCCTTACTTCTCCCAGTCAGATCTTGCTCTCCTCTTATACTGAGACACTTTGTTTCTTCATTTCAATTTGATTTTTTGAGATAGGAATCAAAATCCACATACAATTCGCATTTCAACAGTATAAAATTCAGTGTTCTTCAGTATCCTCGAGGTTGTGCGACCTTCACCAATATCGAATCCCAGGACAGCGTTATTGCCGAAAAGAACCCTGGACCCGTTAGCAGTCATTCCCCAAGTGTCCTGGGGAATTACTAATATTTTTCTGTCTCTATGGACTTGGGTGTTCTGGACATTTCATAAATGGGACCATATACCATGTGATCTTTTGTGTCTGGCTGTTCTCACTTGTTATAATGTTCTCAGGGTTCATTCATGTTGTAGCATGAACCAGCATTTCATTCCTTTTTATGGCTGACTAATATTCCATTGCATGGATAACTTTTTTGTTTTTTTGAGACTCACTCTGTCACCCAGGCTGGAGGAAAGTGGCATAATCTCAGCTTGCTGCCACTCTGCCTCCTGGGTTTAAGCAATTCTCTGCCTCAGCCTCCTGAGTAGCTGGGATCACAGGCATATGCCACTATACCCAGTTAATTCTTGTATTTTTAGTAGAGGTGGGGTTTCACCATGCTGCTACATGCCCAGGTTGGTCTCGAACTCCTGGCAGCAAGTAATCTGCCCACCTTGGCCTCCCGAGGCGCTGGGATTACGGGCATGAGCCACTGTACCTGGCCTACTCTTTTGGTTTTAAGTGAGGAATAATTCAAATTACCTTAAACAAACAAAAGAATGTTAGGCCTCACATCACTGAAGCGTCCAGAGGTGCGTGGGCAGGTTCCAAAATGATTCCCAGTGACCCTCGTCCTTGTCAAGACTCTTCCCCTTGAGTGTGGGTGGAGCTTGTGAGTAGGTTACTACTGGGACAGCATATGATAACGGGGATTGTGCAGATCTAATCAAGGCTATTAGTCAGTTGACTCTGAGCAAATCAGAAAGCAGATTATCAGGTGGACCTGGCCTAATCACACTAGCTGTTTAAATCTGGGCCTAGAGATCGGAGCAGAAGTTAGGAATTCAAATCACAAGAGTGATTCAAAATGCCATTGGCGGCCGGGCGTGGTGGCTCACGCCTGTAATCCAAGCACTTTGGAGGCCAAGGCGGGCGGATCACCTGAGGTCGGGAGTTCAAGATCAGCCTGACCAACACCGGGAAGCCCTGTCTTAAAAAAAAAAAAAAAAAAAAAAAAGCCATTGGCTTAAAAATGGAGGGGCGGCCAGGCGCGATGGCTCATATGTGTAATCCCAGCACTTTGGGAGGCTGCGGAAGGCAGATCACGAGGTCAAGAGATTGAGACCATCCTGGCCAACATGGTGAAACTCCATCTCTACTAAAAATACAGAAATTAGCTGGGCATGGTGGCAGCTGCTCAGGAGACTGAGGCAGGAGAATTGCTTGAATCTGGGAGGTGGAGGTTGCAGTGAGCCAAGATAGTGCCCCTGCACTCCCACCTGGGCGAAAGAGCGAGACTCGGTCTCAAAAAAAAAAAAAAAAAAAAAAGGAGGGGCCCAAATGCCAAAGATTCAAGAGGCCTCTAGGAGCCGAGAGTGGTTCCTGGTGAACGTTTGGCCAGAAGATGAGACTCTCTTAGTCTTTTCATGTTTTGTTTTGTTTCTTTGCACTCCATGTTGATTGCAGCACTACTCACAACAGCCAAATTGTGAGATCATCCTAAGTGGCTGTCAGTGGGTGAATGGATTTAAATAAGTGTTATCTACACAATGGGTTATTATTCAGCCATAAAAAAGAATGACATCCTGTCATTTGCAGCAACATGGATGGAGCTAGAGGCCATCATTTTAAGGGAAATAAGCCAAGCACAGAAAGACAAATATGTTCTCACTCCCATATGGGAGCCACAAAGGTGGATCTCATGAAGACAGAAAGTAGATTGGTGTTTACCAGAGGCTGGGAAGGGAAGGGGGTGGGGGGCATGAAGAGATGAATTAATCTTACAAGTGCTTGATTAATGGGCATGAACGCATAGTCAGATGGAAGACATATTTAGTATTGTATAGCTCAGTAGGGTGACTGCACTTTACCATAATCTATCATATATTTCAGAATACCTGGAAGGGGGAGCTTTAGCCTTATAACCAAATGGAATTCAATTGCGCCAACAACAAGAACTAGCTTGGAAACAGATTTTACCCCCAGAGCCAATAAGAACTCAACACCTTGACCTCAGCCTTGTGGGTCTCGGAGCAGAACCCAGTACTTCTCACCTATAGAATTATGAGCTAATAAATGAGTGTGTTTTTGAACCACTAAGTGCATGGTAATCTGACACAGGAATAGAAGATTAACACAAAAGGCCAGCTGCCTTCAGGTACTGCTGCATCCAGGTGCTCAGATGAAGTTGCCCTGTCTCTGTGTCTCTCCAGGCTTGTTTTCTTAGAGTTGTTGGTGCATTTGGAGGACAGCTCTCTCCTTGTAGTGATGACACCTCCAAGGGCCCCTCTTCCTTCTCCCAGCTTCCCTATCCCAGAGGAAACGGAGCCTCCTTTGCCATTCATACAATAGCTCTCAGATTGAGTTTCATTGAAGGGTGATTCTCACGAGCTCCTCCCTTGGGCGATGGTTTGTTGTGCAGCCATCGTGACAACAGGAGACGGATAGAGGTGGTGTCTGCCGGGAGGAACTGGGTGGCAACGACAAGCGAGTCGAAGAAGGCTGAAGTTATTGGCTTTTGCAAAGTCCTGAACCAGTCAGTGAAGAGATTTGCCCAAGTGCCCAGGAGGGTGGGAGCCTTTGGGCAGCAGCCGGGTGGGAGGAGCTTTCTGCAGAGCTGAGCAGGCTTGCTGAAGTCTGCGTTTGAACAGTGGCAGAGACCTGTGTTGTGTTCCCAAGAGTGTCAGGGGCATATTGCTAGTCTTGGGCCTCAGACAGAACAGCCTCTACCACCCGAGGAACCCCTGTTTGCCAGGGATTGGTCTAAGCATCTCCTGTGACCTTACTGTACCTTCTCAGCAGGTGGGTTCTGTCACTGGACAGATGAGGAAACTGAGGCATAGAGTGGTTAAATCACTGCTCAGGGTCACACAGGGGGTAAGTGGCAGCATGTGGCATGGAGCCTAGGCTGTCTGCTTCTGGAAGCTATGCTCCTCACTGCTACACTCCCGCCTCAGGGCACCTGAGGGACTGCAAGGGCTGGGTGGGACACAGGCATCTAGTGATAACCAGGGACCGAGAGTGGAAGGCTTGGCTTCCCTCATTCCCAACATTAGACCCAGGCAAAACTGTGACGTGGACCTCCTCTCAGGCTGGGAGAGGAAGAATGGCTAAGATGGCGTTTCCTAGCAGCCCAGGGGGACAGAGGCTGCAGTCACAATGAGGCAGACTTAAAGAAAAGACACAGCATCTCGTACACACCTGACTCTGCGCAGATGTTCACCTTCGCAGCCCGTGGTGTTGGATGGCAGGCTTGATGCTGCCCGCCTGGCACAGGCAGCGTTTCTGAGGAACTCAGGGACCACAGGCTCTAGGCCCCTACAAGAACCTTGAACGTCACTGGCCACAAAGAAAGGGACTCCCAGAGGTCACATGCAGGTGGCCTTGGCCTGGAGCCAGGGCTGGGGTCAGACCTGGAACTGCAGAAGGGAACATGTCCTGAGCTTGCTGCTGACTCTGGGAAGGGGGTGCAGCTGGCCACGGAGCTGCCCTGAAGCCATAGGAGGTGGGGGGACCATGTGGCCGGAGCACAGGATACCTGTTTCCTGAGAATATTTTTCTCCCACACTGCCATTGCTTCATTTTTAGACACCACACTTAATTCACGCATTGATCTGAAATCACATTGAATGGGAATGTGAGTTTTCCGAGTTCACTGAAATGGACCTGGGTTAGCAGCAGTGGCGAGGGGCCCTGGCCTTACAGAAGTGAAGGTGAACGTGACTGTGAACTCAGCTCCCCTCCTGTGGCGTCTCGAGAAGATCGTTTCTCAGCCCCCATGGTTGAAGAAGAGCAATAAAGAACCAAATCTTCTTTGAAAGGCATTTGACAACACTTAAATTCCACCAGGCAGCCTGAGGAACATTTTCAATAAAAAATTCATCTTGAGCTAAAGTTTCTGCCTGATTGAATTCATCTTTTCTGGGGTGGGTGGTTGTCCCTGTGCAGATAATTATGACCCTAGATGGCAGGGCCTGTGTTCACTGTGAAACAAACTTTCCTCCGAGGGCCCCAAAGACCCCGAGCGTGAATCGCCTGAGTGGGTGGGGGTCTCTCACCTGTGAGTCCTCCCAGCAGGGGCCCTATCCTTCCACTCACCTTCCCCGAGGCCTAGGTCTGAGCCGCCCAGTGAGGGGTCATCCCTGCTGTGAGATAAAACTGAGGAGGGTGTTTGGTTTTCTGTTCTCGTGTCAGTTTGCCGAGAATGATGGTTTCCAGGTTCATCCGTGTCCCTACAAAGGACATGAATTCGTTTTTAATTGCTGCATAGTATTCCATGGTGTATATGTGCCACATTTTCCCTGTCCAGTCTATCGTCGATGGGCATTTGGGTTGGTTCCAAGTCTTTGCTCTTGTAAACAGGTGGGTGTTGAACAATAATAACACATGGACACAGGGAGGGGAGCATCACACAATGAGGTCTGTCGGGAGGAACTAGGGGAGGGAGAGTGAGGGGTGGGGAGTTGGGGAGGGACAACATGGGGAGAAATGCCAGATATAGGTGATGGGGAGGAAGGCAGCAAACCACATTGCCATGTATGTACCTATGCAACAGTCCTGCGTGTTCTTCACATGTACCCCAAAACCTAAACCGCAATAAAATATATTAAAAAAAAACAAAAAACAAACAAAAAAACTGAGGAGGGAACCCCCACTCCCATGCAGGACCCTAGAGGGCGTGCGCTGCTTCAGCCACCTGATCAAGTACGGATTTGACTCCTTGCTCAGGGCAGCAGCTTGCGGTCCATTCAGCCCCAGTGACATGTCAGCGGGGTAATGCAAGGGACACAGAAAATCGAAGTTTCGGTCTGAAGGGATTAAGCCCTCAACCAGCGTCCCTGTGTCTTCTTTCTCCTGACACCAGACACCAAGAAGAAACAACCCCACATACACCTGTCAGTGAATTCCGAGGGTGAGCATGGGGCCAGGTGGCTTTTGAGGGCTCCATGTGGCTTTCGAGCTTTTGCTTTCTGCAGCAGGAACCCAGTGCTCTGGGCTGGGAATTGGTGCTTGCTAAACACACAGGTGGTTTGGAGTGATGTTTTCTTCTTTAGCAAAGTAACACATGCTCCTTACAGAGAGTCAGACATGCAAAGAGGCAGGCATGTTTTTTAAGGATAAGTTAAACATTCAACAGGTCCACAGGGACTGAGTGGAAGGTTTCCCCGCAGCTCAGCCCCTCAGCCTCCCAGTGTCTTCTTGGAGAAGACAGTGCAGGGCCCAAGGTGGGGGCCGGTGGGTGGGAGGCTATCTAAAGATCCCAGGAAGCGATGAGAGGGTCTCAGCCCATTTTGACCCTTGTCCTCGGGAGTCGCTGGCTTGGACTGGCCTCCTGGCAGCACCCAGTGAGAGCGGGACAAACCAAGCTGTGATTCTGGCCTTTTTCTCCTCTGCGATGATGATTCCCTTGCTGCACGCCACCCTCTCTAGTCCATCCACGGAGCACAGACCTGTCCTTGCTGGCTGACATTTCCTTGCTCCCTGAGGCTGAGTGTGCACCCTAGGGGTGCTCAGAGAGTGTCCCTGGATTGATTTCGGGGCCTTCATGTCTCGAAGGAGATGTCATTCCCTGCAGAGCTTCATTCATCTGCTCTGAGCACTCCTCATCCTGCCCAGGGACATTCTCTCTGGTTTGGCTGGAATGAATGGCCCCATCATGCCAACTCTGGGATTCAGGCAAATCAGAGCTGCTAGGCCTAGGTTGTGTTGTCTGGCTGGCCCAGGTGTTTGTACTGAAACATACCTATGTCCCCACTAGCTGGTGCAGAGATGCTGTGTCTATCCCTAAGGAGACCCTGTGCTGGCACCCCAAGATACAGCAGCACAAGGGGCACAATTGCTGGCCCAGCAGGAACTTGGGGACCCTACACTCGAGCTATGGTTAGTGTCTACAATGACTGGTCAGTTGCCAAGTGAACAAGGATAGGGCCGTGGGCAGACGTGCTGTGGCCCCTCAGTGCTGGGTGTGCGAGTGGCCAGAGAGGGTGTCTGAGCTGCCTCAGGTGTCTTCACACCCAGAAGTGGGCCTGCCAGACCCTGATGGCCCCAAGAGTCCCGACCAGATCCCTGAGGGCCATCCCGACGTGCTGGAAATGGCCATTGGTGCCAACGGGCACTGGGCAGCCAGGGAAGGGCCGTCACCTCCAATGTTCCACTATCTGGCTCCTCCTCTTTCTTCAGGATCCCAGTCTACCCATGGGGCACAGGTCCTCACACAAAGGCTGGTCCAGGAAAAACAGGACCACTTTGCCAGGTGGCGTGTCCTTTCCCTCCCTACAATCTGCTCTGATTACAGAAATGATGGGCTCATGGCCAGAGACGCCAGGCAACAGAGAAAGAGAATAAAGTCGAAAATCAGAATCTTTTCTGATCCTACCCCCACATGGGGCTGCGTTTCAAATAACTAATCTCCTTGATTTTGTCTGTGGGGAGGCTTGAGTTCCTATAATTGGGGCTGTTTTCTCTTGTTTTTTTTTTGAGACAGAGTCTCACTTTGTCACCCAGGCTGGAGTGCAGTGGCGTGATATCGGCTCACTGCAAGCTTTGCCTCCTGGGTTCAAGTGATTCTCGTACCTCAAGTGGGCACCACCCTGAGCACCACCACGCCCAGCTGATTTTTGTGTTTTAGTAGAGGTGGGGGTTTCACCATGTTGGCCAGGCTGGTCTCAAACTCCTGACCTCAGGTGATCTGCCCACCTCGGCCTCCCAAACTGCTGGGATTACAGGCGTGGGCCACCGCATCTGGCCTTGTCTGTTTTCTCTTAACGAGTGCTTGATGTCAAAGGGAGAAGCAGTTCTGGCTTGAGCCTCTAAGCCAAAGTGTCTGGGCACAGCTGGGGACAGTCAACATGGACCGGGGTATCGTGGTCCTGATGGTGGACTGTGGTCCTGGTTGGCACAGGTGGGTCATCACAATCTCCCCTGCAGCTGGTTTATGGAAGGTCTGAACTGGATATGAGCAGGAAATAGCTTCATTTTTCTCCAGCCGCTGGCTTCCAGCAGCTTCTGTGAGGCAGGGCTGGGCTAGGGTGAGCAAGTGAGGCCAAGCCATGCAAATGCATGGTTGGATTGTGTTTTAGTTGAAATGTTGATAACTTTTCCCATTAGGGATTTTTTTTGCATTAAATTTGATTTTTTTAAAAAAAATTCTGCATTAAAATATTATATATTTTGATCAGCAAATTTTTTGGCACTCCCTTAATTTTGTGCCTCATTTGCTGCACCCTGATAATCCAGAGGTGAGCGCCTCCCTCCCCGGCCTCACCTTAGTCCCCATCCTGCTGACAGGTCTCTGGTCTCTGCTTCTTGATGACATCTGGGGAAGTTTCCCCAGGATTTTGATCACTTTGATTTATAATAACAGACTTGTTAACAATGAATGGAATATGGACAGGCGCAGTGGCTCACGCCTGTAATTCCAGCACTTTGGGAGGCCGAGGTGGGCAGATCACATGAGGTCAGGAGTTCAAGACCAGCCTGGCCAACATGGTGAAACCCTGTCTCTACTGAAAATACAAAAATTAGCTGGGCATGGTGATAGGCACCTATAACCTAGCTACTCAGGAGGCTGAGGCAACAGAATCACTTGAACCTGGAAGGCAGAGGTTGCAGTGAGCTGAGATCGTGCCACTCTACTCCAGCCTGGGTCACAGAGCAAGACTCTGTCTCAAAAAAAAACAAAAACAAAAATAATGGAAAAACTGGTGTTTAGGTGTTACAAAATCCAGGCCAGACAAATCTAAACTTTAATCTCACACCCAGATCCTAGATTAGTCCCTTCTCCAGTTCAGCCTAAGCCTTGGGGGTCCTTAGCTGGGCAGGCACCACCTGTTCCCTTCCCCAACTTTGTTCCTGGTTTTTTTTTTGTTTTTTGTTTTTTTTTTTTCCTCTGCTGGCTCCTCTGGGGTTGGCTGCATTCAGACTTAGGGACAGGCTAAAGGTCTCTGGCTTTTTGGTTCTGTTGATGGGTGAGCTCCCAATACTAGCTTTCTTTTGTAGGATATTTCATTTATTTATTTGTTAAAAATATTTACTTGGAACATTTCATTCACATGCCAGACCCTGTTCCAGGTACTAGGGATAGGGTGATAAATGAGATAAAAATACCCGCTCATGTTAAGCTCCTATTCTAGGGAAGACAAAAAAGAAAGAAAATACAAGTGTACTTTGTACATTAGAAGGTTCCAAGTACTGTAAAGAAAAATAAAGCAGGCTAGACTCAGTGACTCACATCTGTAATCCCAGCACTTTGGGAGTTCGAGACCAGCTTGGGCAACACGGCAAAACCCGGTCTCTACAAAAAAGAAATTAAGTGGGTGTGGTGGCATGCACCTGTGGTCCCAGCCATTCGGGAGGCTGAGGTGGGAGGATTGCTTGAGCCTGAGAGGCGGAGGTTGCAGTAAGCCAAGATCGTACCATTGCACTCCAGCCTGGGTGACAGCCAGACCCTGTCTCAAAAAAAAAAAAAAAAAAAATGCAGAGATGGGGGCAAGTGGGGAATGGGGGCTGGGGATGCAAACGTCCCTGAGCTCCCACAGTTCTTCTCTGCCCCTCTCCCGCCTCATGGGGCACAGGCCCCCCAGGGCTTGTGGTTGTTTTACACCAATGTAATATCCTTTTCTTCCCAACAGTCAGAGGCCAATTCAGGCTTCTCTGTCCTCCACAGGGAACAGCATTGGCCTAAACCTGCGGACACCATTGAAAAGGGAAGTCAGCTCCCGTAAACCCGCTGATGAAGAATGATCCCACCGTGGGGACACAGAGACTGACATTTCTGGCTGTAGGTGATTTAATGTTGGGCCTCGATATTTCACTCCTCTCGTAAGAGTATGACACATCCACATCCTTGCCAGGGCCCGAGGGAGGCTGGAGAGACTTATCCATCCCATAGGTGCTGCTTGTGCCTGGGTGATTTTAATAGACATGGCACAAGCAGAAGCCTGAAATGTGTTGGCACTGCCAGGCCTGCCCTCTAACGCTCTTGATTTTTCCCATGAGATGAGCGTGCCCCAGGGAACTTCGGCTCCAAACACAGGTTGAGAGGCATGCGGAGCACACATGGTTCCAACCCTCAGCCTGGAGTCAAGCCCAGACTAGATCAGCCTAAGCCCAGCCAAGCCACGGGTGCAGGAGTGAAAAGCAAATGCTAACTGCCCGTGACACGGACTTTCAAAGGGATAGGTCCTGTTACGGGCTTCCTCCCAGCCACAATGAAGGTATTTCTCTATCAGTCAGTTGGTAAATAATTACCGACAAATAATGTGCTAGGAATGTTTAGCGATTTGAGTCGATTTGGTCCCTATTCTCATGGAGCTTACTTTCTAGAGGGGAAGACAGATGATGGATGAATAAATATAAATGATTCTATTAGGCTGGTGCAGCAGTAATCCTGGTTTTTGTCATTAAAAGTAATTGCAATAAAAATCGGAGAGGAGCTGGTGCTGCAGTTCATTAAAAGTAATGGCAAAAACTGCGATGACTTCTGCACCAACCTAATAGAATAATTACGAGTGTGCAAAACTTTGCAATGGGCACGTTCCAAGTGCTGGGATGGCATCTAGCTTCCTGGAGTCAGGAGACAGGGGTTGGCAACCTAGCCAAGGTTAAGTCCAAGTGATGGGGGTGGGCAGGGAGCGATATTTCAGTGGAGACTCCAAGGATGACTGGTAATTAGAAAAGTAAACCCAGATGGTGAGAGGCGGAAGCATTTCAGGCAAAGAGAACAGCATGTGCAAAGGCCTATAGGGGGAGGACATCATGTGTTTATCGACCTTCGGGGCAACCAGCAAGCTGGATCTGAGCGGGTTGAGAGGAGGATGGGGAGCCGGGGAAAGGCACCCCAGGCAGAGGCACAGCAGGGACAAAAGCCTGGAATCAGGCCTGAGCCTGTGTGGTTTGAGGAAACAACAGAGGCCTGTCCGGCAGGAAAGTAACAGCAGAGGGGAGACCATTAAGCTAGGGCAGAGGGCAGGGCTGTGCTGGGCACTGTGGGCTGTGGTGGGAGCTGGCATTTATGCTCCAGTGAGGGGAACATGTTAGAAGATTTTAAGGAGGGCAGTAACATTTGGGGATAATATGTATTCGGGGAATGTCAACAAAGCGAATTCATAGTTTGGATGTTCCTAAGACTTCTGCACAGGCAGAGAGAAATAAGATCGTTTCTACAGCTGTGAGATAAGATTATATTAAAAATATTGCTAAGTTTTTAAAGGTCATTTCGAATGGTGGATTTCTATCTCACATTCACACATAGGTAGATTGCAAGGTTGACGGTAAGAAGAAAAGTTTCCTGACTTGTGTGAACATAAAAGAAACATCAATTTGAAAGCAAAACATTTATTCATTTACTTCCTCTGCAGTTTTCTTGACTGCTGAATTTCATGAGAAGGGATTGGTAGTGAGGGTCGTGGAGCTGGAGCCCCGGGGAGGAGGCGGTGCTGGGGGCTGCCACTGATGTCTTAGGGTCGTGGAGCTCAAGATCTGGGAGGAGCTGGTGCTGATGTTCTAGTTCCAGGGTCGTGGAGCTGGACACCCAGACAGGAGCTGGTGCTGCCGCTCTTCAAACCTGAGGGCGTTGGAGCTGGAGCCTGGGGGAGGAGCTGGCGCTGTCTTTCAAGTATGAGAGTGGTTGAGCTGGAAGTGCAAGGAGGTGCTGCTGTTCTAGGGTGAGGGTTGTTGAGCTGGAGACCCAGGGAGGAGCTGGTTCTGTTATTAAGTGTGAGGATGGTGGAGCTGGAGCCCTGGGAAGGAGCTGGTGTTTCCGTTCTACTTTGAGGGTCGTGGAGGTGGAGACCTGGGGAGGAGCTGGTACTGCTGTTCTTGTTTGAGGGTCTTGGGTTGAGGCTAGAGACCCAAGGAGGAGCCAGTGTTGTTTTTGTTTAAATCTGAGGGTTGTGGAGCTTGAGACCCCGGGAAGAACTGGTGCTGTTGTTCTAGTTTGAGGGTCATAGAGCTGGAGACCCAGACAGGAGCTGGTGCTACCGGTATTCAAATCTGAGGGTGGTGGAGCTGGAGCCTTGGGGAGAAGCCGGTGTTGCCTTTCAAGTCTGAGTCATTGAGCTGGAGGACAAGGGAGGAGCCGGTGCTGCTGTTGTAGTTTGAGGGTGGTGGAGCTGGAGACTCAGGGAGGAGCCGGTGCTGCTGTTGTAGTTTGAGGGGGTGGAGCTGGACGCCCAACGTGCAGCTGCTGCTGCTGTTCTAGTGTGAGGGTCTTGGAGCTGGAGCCCTCGTGAGGAGCCGGTGCTGCCTTTCAAGTCTGAGAGTCGTTGAGCTGGAGAACCAGGGAGGAGCCGGAGTTGGTGTTCCAGTCTGAGGGTTGTGGAGCTGGAGACCCGGGTAGGTGCTGGTGCTGCAATTCAAATTTGAGGGTGGTGAAGCTGGAGACCCAAGGAGGAGCTGGTGCTGCTGTTCATGTCTGAGGGTTGCGGAGCTGGAGATCAGCGAAGAGCTGGTGCTGCTCTTCAGTTTTGTGGGTCCTGGAGCTGGAACCCTGGGTAGGAACCAGTGCTGTCATTCATGTCTGAGGTCGTGGAGCTGGAACCCAGGGAGGAGGCGGTGCTGCTGTTCTATTTTAAGGATCATGGAGCTGGAGACTCAGACAGGAGCTGGTGCTGCTGCCATTCAAATCTGAGGGTTGTGGAGCTGGAGCGTTGGGAAGGAGCCGGTGCTGCCTCTCAAGCCTGAGAGTTGTTGAGCTGGAGATTTAGGGAGGAGCTGGTGCAGGTGTTGCCGTTGAAGATTGTGGAGCTGGAGACCAGGGAGGAGCCGGTGCTATCACCGTGGGAGTCGGAGGGTCGTGGAGATGATGGCCCCAGGGAGTAGCACAGTTGAAGTTTGAAGGCCGTGGAGCTGGAGATCCAGGGAGGAGCTGGTGCTGCTGTTCTAGTTTTAGGTTTCAGGGAGCTGGAGCCTTGGGGAGGAGCCGCTGATTCCTGTCAAGTCTGAGAGTCATTGAGCTGGAGACCCAGGGAGGAGCTGGTGCTGCTGTTGTAGTTTGAGGGTTGTGGAGATGGATACCTGGGGAGGAGCTGGTGCTCCTATTGTAGTTTGAGGATACTGGAGCTGGAGACTCAGGGTAGACCTGGTGCTGCTGTTTTAGTTTGAGAGTTGGGGAGCTAGAGACCCGTGGAGGAGCTCGTGCTGCTGTTCTAGTTTTAGGGATGGGGAGCTGGAGGCTTGGGGAAGAGCCGGTGCTGCCACTCAAGCCTGAGAGTCACTGAGCTGGAGACCCGGGGAGTTGCTGGTGCTGCTGTTCTAGTTTTAGGGATGGGGAGCTGGAGGCTTGGGGAGGAGCCGGTACTGCCACTCAAGCCTGAGAGTCACTGAGCTGGAGACCTGGGGAGTTGCTGGTGCTGCGATTGTAGTTTGCGGATTGTGAATCTGGAGACCCAGGGAGGAGCTAGTGTTGCTGTTGACAGTTTGAGGGTCGGGGAGCTGGAGACCCAGATAGGAGCTGGTGCTGCAGTTGACGTTTGAGAGTCAGGGAGCTGGAATCTGGGGAGGAGCCGGTGCTGCTGTTTACATCTGAGGACCGTGGAGCTAAACATGGAGCCAAAGGGGGGGAAGTAGAGAGAGAGTCACAGGAGACCATTTAAAACTGTGGCTGTAGCTGTACCCCAAGCAAGTGAAGCTTGGGAATGTCTCAGTTCTAGTGATTAATGCGTTCTTTTTCCTCTTACACAGTTTGGATTTGTTTTCTGTCCCACAAGACAGAAAGACCCTAATAAATACCTTTAGGAATTAAAAAGCTTAAACAAACTCAGTGATGTTGGTTATAGTAATAATCAGAATTAAACCATGATTATCCTGACACACACAAAATCACACACACACACAATACATATCTTTTCAATCAGTTAGTAAAATAAAAAATAAATGAAAAATAGGCCCAAGTAAAGCTGTAAAACGTTGTTTCATGGAGAAGCGATGGAGGACACAGATTAATCTGAGTTGCTGCTGATGGAGAAACTGAGAACTCACCATTTTTCCGTGAGGTTTCGGTGTGGAATGATATTCTGTGCGTTCTGGCAGCTGAGGCCCTTCGCACAGCCTGGTGATGCAGTAGGTGCTACAGAAGGGCCTCTCCCAGCTGGTCCTGCCTCTCTGCTGTGATGAGTGCGGCCGCTGATCCCTGAACACTGACTGTGTTGAGAGGAGACCAGGCCTATGAGCACAAGCGTGTCCATGGTGAGGTTCCATGGATGGAGCACAGGGATGCTCCTGATGTTCCTTCCTGATGCTCATCTGCCATCGTGCTATTAATGCATCTTGTTTCTAACTGTCTTCTAAAGATTGGATAGAAAAAAGCACTTGTATAACTTGGGTCAGGGATAAAGAATATACATAGGATCTCCACCAAGTGTAGGGAATAAAATCA
>PVKV010034090.1:0-18041 GCA_004027835.1 Alouatta palliata
TTTATTAGTTTCTTTAAATTTCCAGTAACATATTTGTAACTTCCAAGAGCTTTTGTCTGTTCTCCAGCTTTCTTTATCACAGTATTCTGATTCTGAGAGGATTGTAGTCTTGAAGTGTTATTCTGTTGTGTACATTAATTCCCTTTATTCTGAGTGCTGCTATTTTCTGTTTCTTTACTTGGATCTCAGTCTTTCTCGCTGGAAGTTTGCCTCCAATGGCTGGTAATCCTCAACAATTCATCTACATTCATGAGAAAGACATAAAATTAGACACAACGTGTGCATTCTGGTTAATTGTTGAGATGTATGCACTTCCAATTGCAGAACTTTAAAAGATTTCTTGGATGCTGGAAATCCACAGTTTTAAGAATAAGCCAGAATACCTATTTCCTATTTATTGTGATTAAGAAGAAGGTGTACTTTCTTTATCATGCTGGATTTTGATAGAATGTGTTGTGGGTGGATAAATGGGAAGGTACTCCTACCCAACATCAGTCCATCTGGCTAAAAATTTCAGTCAGTCCGTCAGCTCTTAACTTACTTATCTGTCACTAAATACTCCTGTTTTAATGAAAAATTGTTGTTTTAGAAAAAATTAAGGGGATGGATTTTTTAGCCCATTAGAATGAAAAAGAGGAGCACTAGCAAATACAGGAAGAAGTGTGTGCCATCCCTTCATAAATACTTAATTTTCAGCAGGTGCTGAGTTCTAAGTATATGGCCAGGCATTATGCTAAGTGTATTACGGTTATGAAAGTATTTAATTTCCACCAGAGAATTACATGGCATTCTAATTTTACAGATGAGAAAATAGCCTTTATAAGATCAGTAATTCACTCAGAATAATTCCTCCAGTTACGTGGGAAAAAAAAGATTAGAACACACGTTCTTTAATTTAATCTCTAAGCTCTTCTGCTTCTCTCCACAAACTCAATACAATTATTTGTGGTTCTTGATTTACTTCGAACACTTTGTAGACCATGACAGTCATTATTAAGAGCACAAACAATCATCAACATCACCATTACTATATTACTTTAAACCAATTATTAGTAAATACTTTAAAGTAGAATTCATTTAATAAAGGAGAGAGTGCCATAAACTTTATCTAATTTATGTCTTATCTTATGTAATGTAAACATTGTCTTTTTATGAGACACTTTACCAGCCACCCAATTTATCTATCCTAGTCTTAGAGTAAATGTTTATCTTCAGTGTTTTTCTTAACTTAAAATTGTAATTAAGTTAGCAAATAGCTGCTGAAGAACCATTATTTTATATTTAATGACAAAGACTGCAAATACTTTTGCAGCAACCTAATAGCTGTATTTTGAGCTATAAATTAAACTTGATCAAGATCAAGTCTAGAATCTTTATTCATCAATTTATTTGTAAATACCTTTTGCAGATTGATAATGTTTCTAATGAAGCCTTAACATAATGTGAAAAAAGGAATCTTAGTGATGTTCCTCTGTTTTTCACAATAATAACAATACAACAATATACCCTTTCAATAAAAAATTTTGAAATTTGTTTTTCATGTGTGATCTCCTAGATTTTGGAGAGATACATGGATATGTGCGCAGGAATTCCGGTCCCCAGCCCTGGGCTCCAGGCTACAGTTTGCATGTGTGGTCCCCTAACTTCCATAGAGATACATGGATGTGTGCACAGGAATTCCAGTCCCCAGCCCTGGGTTCCAGGCTATGGTTTGCATGTGTGATCCCCTAGCTTCCATAGAGATACATGGATATGTGCACTGGAACCATTCCAATCCCCAGCCATGGGCTCCAGGCTATGCTTTGTCACATGCTAGAGATGTAAGTTGGAGGAGTTGATCAAAAATTGATCAAACTTGGTCTCAGTTTTCTCAGGGATAAAAAGAAGAGATTAGTTTATTAAATTGTTATAGAAATTAAACAATAAATATTTTAATGATAAATAATTAAATTAACAAAATGCTAATTATCCATGGGATATTATAGTTATACATGTGGACAGATTAAGCCCCAGAGATAGAGTCCATTCACGTTAGAAGTATTTCTCTACATTAATGTATAAACACTATAAGGTAGAAAGAGTCATTTAACAAATTCAAGCTAAGAACAAATAGAAAAATGATTATTCCCATTTCTTAGTGCCTGTGACAACATTACTCATTTCACACATGTTACTTCTATATGCTTCAGAATTTCCTTCTGAAGGCTATGGAAGGCTAATTTCTTATGTTTTCCTTCTGAATTTTGCAGTTAGGCAGATCTGGGAGGTAGATGTGCTGCAGTGCATACGTGAATTAAATGCAATGCAAAAGTAAAGCTTAACCCCATAAGACAGACAGCAATGATGAGTGGAAAGTGTGTGAGATTATTTCCCTTTACCTCTTCTGTTTATAGACTCTTACTAAAATATCTGCAGCCTAACGATCTGAATGGAATGAAGAAAACTTGGTGTCATTCTGAGAGTCACCTTGATGTTGAAAAGATAAGAAAATCATGTGTTTGAGGGAAGACTGGGTAAGAATATTGATAATACTGTGAGAAATAATGGAGGCATTATTTGCACTTTATAGAGAAGGAAACTTGGAGCAAAACCAAGTGCCTATATGTAGCATGTTCAAATGTTGTATGGAGTTCACGTACATATACCCAGAATCAGACGGAGAATAACAGATGCCGAAGGTGAACATCCTGAGTTCATGTTTTCTGGCACAAAGCTTATTTTAGATTATATCTCCCATCTCCAAAGAAGAATTCTTACACTATGAAGGAAGAACAAATAGATGAAGATAAGTGAAAAATGATTATCTTCTTTTTTTCTTTTTCCTTCACTGTTTTTCTTTATTGTTTCTCCTATCTAACAGATATTTGAAGGCTGTGGAAGGAAGAACTAAATAAACTACAACTCCAAAGAAAGATGAAGTATTTCTAAATAAACTGATAAATTTTTATTCTTTTTCTCCTTAGGGGCATCACTGTGAATTAATGCTGAATCTTGGCCAATGCAGAGAAACTCCAATGAGAGGTTTAGGAGAGGAAAAAAAAAAAACCTCCCAAACAGGATAAAAATAAAACACACACACACACACACACACACACACACACACGAACAGAAGAACAGTACCAAAGAACAAACAGAAAGAGAAAATCTTAAAAGGAACTAAAGAAAAAATACTGCCCCCACCAACATACAATATGTTCAAAAGTACGATACTTATCATAAATCTGACAAAATATTTCTTGAATCTGTGTATCAATGTCTTTCATCTACATTGAAAAGATCTCTACAATTATTTTTAAAAAATATTGCTTCTGTCCCATTCTCTTTTCTGCTTCTAAGTTTCTAATTACCCCCATATCAAACATTTTCTATTGGGTTTCACATTTCTGTCACCTACTCCCCACTCTTGTTTCCTTTCTGTCCACTGAAATGTTCTGGGGAATAGAAAAGAATGTCTTTGTCACCTCCAAACTTACATGCCCTTTTTAAAACATCTTTCTGTAGCCATTGACATCAGATTCTTTGATACTTGGTTTACGTGGCTCGTTGAGCCCCTGATTCTGACAACCGTGCATAACACAGAGTGAGTGGTCTCTCGTGAATGAACACCCTGGACACCCACCCCTGTAAAGTTCAGCACGGCAAAGAGAGTGGGGACAAGGGCTTTGAAGTGGAGCTGAGGCTTTAATAATGGGATATTTTGAATCTGTTCTGTGCAAGGCCTCTTCTGTCTACACAGTCACAAAAGGAATACATAAAGTGTGTTCGTAAGTTTTCATAATGGACATATCTTAGTTTTTTGTTTAAAGAAATAATTCTAAAACTTGGTCTTGCTCATTGAGGCTGCATCACAACACATTGCTACTCACCAATAATTATACCTCACCTGTTGGGTGCCATACCCTGGTATCACGCTTTGGGATTATCTGGAATACCATTTATGCAATGATGGTGATGACATCTGTAATAATGGCTAAGCACAGACTTTATTCCAGACCAGCCCTAGGGGCTTCAGATGTGTGTTTAGCTTCTCAACAGCCCCATGAGGTTGGACGCATTTGCACTTTTTGCGGATGAGAAAATCAAGAAGTAGAAGGTAAGAACTTAGTTTAAGCTCTTACATCTAGTGAAAAGCAGAATTGGGATTTGACCCCTCTCAGTCTGGCTCCAGAGCCTGCACTCAGCCATGCTGTACACCAGCCTGGCTATGAAAGGGCCACCACACTTTCTTCGCCATTCTCATTTCCCCTCATTGACTCCTTGTAAATCGGGTAGTTGGCAAAATACCTCGATTCACCTGGTGAAGCCACATCATTGAAATGCATATTCTGCTAAACACGGTAAAATAGTAATGGTGGTCAACTTTTATGAATTTGCTAATAAAGATATTATAGACACATCAAACCTGTTCTTTGGGGTTTCGTTTGGAAATAATGTTACTCATTCATTCATCTTATCAATTATTTGCATAGGTATTAAGCACGGAAAATGTGGGTACATAGTGATAAAGTTAATCCTTACTGTAAAATAAATTATCCTTTAGTAGAGTTGTTCATTTTAAAAATTTCATTTTCTTTCTATTTTCATGAGGTTCTCTTTTTCTGATACTGAAAGGAATTTCCAAAGGTCAGACAGAAGTTGTTCAATGCATAGATAAAGAGACCACAAATCAATACCCCTCAAGAAAGAGTGAGGTGCTATGAGACTGTCTTGGTATTTGCAGAGAATCATATATGAAAGTTGGTTTCGTAGCTAGTGGCTGAATCGAAAGTTCCTTCATTTGTAGATAGATATAGATATGGATAGCATTTTTAAAACGATCACTAGACACTATGTTCTGTTTATTTTACTGTCTGTCTTCCCCACTAACCAGACTAAAGTTGTCCAGGCCTGTCTGAATTAAAAAGAAATAGATTGGGCTCTTGCAAAAGTAAGTGTGTTTAATCAACATATTCTTCCTATAAATTTTATTATCAGAAGTAGAAGGTATGTGGGAGGCATGGGTTTATTACAGGATGCTTGGAAGATTACATTGCACAGAATTATATTATGCTAATCAAATTGATATAAACTGTGACAGAAAAGGAAAATAATGTGCTGATAGTCTGCAGACAGACAGGGTCTGTGTGAGGTGAGGGTGCATTTGATTCAAGGGCAGAGACAGCGGGACCCCCAGGGTGCGGGGCCACACCGTGGAAGTGGCGGTCACAGACCTGGGACCTGTGATGGGAAGGCTGAATGGGGAGACACGTCAGCTAATGCAAGGGGTTTCAAACATGGGTCTCAGCCCCAGCAGAATCAGGGATTCTGATTCAGTAATAGACTTAAAACCGCAAATGTTTGCTTTTAAAAAGCTCTCCAGAAGGTTCTGAAAGGTAGGTTCAAGAAATATCAAACTGAATCTTAAGGAAAATCCATACTTAGGAAACAAGAGGAAGAAATAAACCCAGAATGAATTATCTGTGTGTCTGTCACTATCATCATCCTTTTTTGCCATTTTGGGAAACTGGATTTTTAAAGAGGCTGGCTAAGTTTCTCGAGGGTGCTGAAGAGGGAAGGAACAGGACAGTCACTGGAATTTCAGGGGGTCTGTTACAAAGCGTCCATTTTACCCTCTTCGCCTACTGCGCCCTTTGAACAAGATAAAGTGGAAGAAGTAAGACGGGAGTCCAGGAAGGGCTAACCACTGGAGTCGCGAGCTCTAACACTTGCATACGGCCAGGAAAGCCTGGGTCAGACTCTCTAGAGAGACAGGCTGAGCACTGCAGAATTCAGAAGTTGAGTAGAAACAGATGAATCTCTCTGGAGATTTCTGGGAATTGATTAGTAGTGACTTTCTGGTATTATTAACAAAATGTAGAGGTTTTTATGAGGAAATGAGAAAGCTAAAATCCAATGCTAGGTGGGGATATGGTTTTAAAAATTTAACTCTCTCTAACACGACGGAGGAGAAGAAGAGGATGGAGGTTAGTTCATTATCACTGCATGAAATCCTGCAAATGAGTGTTCTCATTCCAGCTTTCAATTTAGTATCTGAAAACCCAAGGGCAGATTTCAACAGGATTATGTCCTTTTTCTAAGGAAGTCTATTTTATAACTCAGTGTCTGAAATATCTTGCCTTTTGATTTTAAATTATTTTTAAAAACTGATTTAATTATTTGCATGGTGCCTTGGCCCATAGACAATAAGTTTGAACTAAAAATGTGCTTCTGTGTCTGTAGGTGGCCAAGTGCTAAACACAGAACAAGGTACAGGACTCTCATTGCCTGGAAGAAGGAGGTCATAAGGTGTTAATTGCTACTTGGGTCTAGAAAATATGTGAAGGGAGAACTTGGCAAGTTATTGGTGATTAATGTCTATTATTGCCATAGACGATGAGGGTTCAGGTCGGCGGCGACCCATCCCAGCCAGAAGAGCGTGTCCACTGCAGTCCCTTCCTTCTTGGCCCGGTGCAGTGACTTACCCATCCACTGTGAACACTGCCACTGCTTCTCTTCCAGCTCCCCCACATCAGAAGGGGGCCTTCTTCTCATGGCTGAGTTGTTCCCAACGTGTGCTCAGAGGCACAGTAGGTAACTACTGTTGGCTCTACTCTTTTTCCTCACCAAGGGAAGCACATTGTCCTCCTGCAAATTATAAAATTGTCTTAACATTTTAAAAATAACACATTATATTTTAAAGCATGCCTATTACATGAACCAAAAATATTGTAGGTTGTTAAGATGAAAACATAAGAATATTCTGAAGGGAAGTCCACAATCGTGATGCATGTTTTGATAAAAGTCCCCAAAGATTTAGAGACTTGAACTTTGGGTAGGAATATGAAGTAAGAATTTAAATATAGGCAGCCATAGAGGCATCTAAAGGCGATCGCTGTGCGTAACACTAGAAGAAAGTATTTACAAACTGCGCAGTGGAATTTTGATCTTAGCAGAATATACTTTAAACTTTTTCTCAATAGCTCTTTTAGTGAATCATCTCTGGACAAATCCACTATAGCAGACTATGGGTGTAAAAGAAATCTGCTCTTCACTGTACTACTACATATGGCATGTAGTAGCATTCCATTCGCAAGTTGAGTTTCTATAATCAAAATAAAGTAGAAAACTGAGGTTCTAAATTTTCTGGGTAATAGTTTCAATTATTTTATTTTATTTTTAGAGATTTAGACTGGGATGTATCCTGAGCTCTGTTGCTAAGCAGGGGGAGGAAAAGTAAAGAAGAAATATGTAGGGCTTATAGATGATAGATAGATAGATAGATAGATAGATAGATGATAGCTAAATAGTGATATCTATCTTGCTAGATAGATGATAGTGATAGAGGATAGGTAAACAGTGATAGATAGTGGTGAATAATAGGTAAGTATTGATAAGTAAGTTAGATGATAGAGATAGATCATAGGTAAATAGTGAGAGATTATAGATAGAGATAGATTGATAGATGATAGACTTACATGATAGGTAAACAGAGATAACTAGCTAGCCAGATAATGGATAAGATAGATAGATGATAGGTCACTAGTGATAGGTAGGTAAATAGATACATAGATAGATAGAGACAGAACAGGGAAATAGTGATGGCGTGATGGGTAAATAATGACAGATGGATAGATAATGATACAGAGAGTAGGTAGAGAGGGATAGCTAGAGAAAAATATAGATAGATAGATACTAGAGATGATAGAGATAAACATATATATGCCTAAAAAATCCTGGGCTAAGTGCTATATAATAAGGTAATATTTAATAATAGCTGGTAGTTCAAAGGCTACAGATAGTACAAATACAAATATTTGAAACTGTGTGCAGTGACTCACACCTGTAATCCCAGTGCTTTGGGGGTTGAGATGGGAGGATCACTTGAGGCCAGAAGTCTGAGACCAGCCTTGGCAAAATTCCCATCTTTACAAAAAATTAAAAAAATTAGCCAGCCATGTTGGTACACACCTCCTGTCCCAGTTACTAAGGAGGCTGAGGTGGGAGGATCTTGTGAGCCCAGGAGGTCCAGACTGCAGTGAGCTATGATCGAACACCACTATACTCCAGCCTGGGAGACAGAGTGAGACCATGTCTCAAATTAAATAAATAAGTAAATAAAAAGTAAATTTCCAAACTAAATTTCACATTAATGCTGCTTCCAAATAGGCTTAGTTGTGAACGGTGAATCTCTAATACGGAGCATAACGGCATGAAGAGACATGGTGTGCTCAGCCCACATGCATGGGTGTTCGCCTGAACTCACCTGTGACATGCGTGGGTGTTTCTCATGAATTCACCCGTGACACGTTGCCCCACATGATTTTTTTTAAAGCAGAGCAATGACCAAAAGTGGGCTTTGAAAGTGTGAAGAGCTGGTGTAAATGTGGGAAGCAGGGAAGTGACTCCAGGGGCTCGGATGAATTGCAAACACCTGAACATGGCTTGAGGCCTCTCATAGTCCAGCTGCGGTGGCGGGGGATCCTCACTGCTGGCTCTTGCTCTCCTCTGCGCCCAGAGGACGCACTTTCGATTCCGAACTGAGTTCACCTTCCTTTGTCCAGAGTGCATTCGAGCACACTCTGCTTCCTGGAACTCTGACCCCCAACTCAACCCAAACCGAAGACTCTCAGTCTCTCTCTCTCTCTCTCTCTCTCTCTCTCTCTCTCTCTCTCTCTCTCTCTCTGTGTATGTGTTGTTTTCTTTAGATTACTGAGCAATGCCAGTGGCATTTAGAACGAGAACCAGGGATCTAAATGTCCTGCAGTATGTGGGACTGTCCCTCACGACGAAGGACCATCCAGTGAAAATGCCTAGTTTTTCCTCCCACCTCAAGAAATATTGGAGTGGCGTCAGGTATCAGGGAAGTTCTCCAGAATGAAGCGGCATCTCTGCAACAAAACAAGTCATTAAAAATGAAAAAGGACAGTGAATTCCTTGATAACAATTAAATCTGAACATGGTTTTTCTTTATCTCTGCTGTTCCCATAATACACTCTGGGGTGTTTACCAGGGGTTGCAACGCTCAGCTCCACTGTGCTGGACGCCAGGACACCCGTCCCGCGGCTGCCCGCTCGCTGCGGCCTGACGCTTAACGAGGACACTTCTGTTTTGATTTGAAGGCCGTGCATCTTACGCAACAGACAGATGAAGACGTGATCATTTCAGATGTCTTAAATATGCCCCTTTAGGTTTTTGTTCAGCTGTTCAAGGGAACCATTAAAGATAATGACTGCTAAACCAGCAATTCTGAAATGGAATAATGACGTGTTTCATTTGTTTCTAAACAGATTAGCTGTTTTTCCACTTTTTAGAAAGCTATGGCTCATCATCTTCCATCAGTGACAAGTCATTTTTCAAGTTATGCGTTCCGGCGCTCCCTCTGCCCAGTCCCAGGCACGATTCTCAGGAAGTGCGATAATTCTCACTGCAGGCAGGCCGTTTCCAGGGAGTCAAGCTGCTGTCCCCACCCAAATCTCATCTGGACCGGTCATCCCCATGCGCTGAGGGAGGGGCCTGGTGGGAGGTGATTGGATCCTGAGGTCGGGCTCCCCCATGCTGTTCTTGTAACAGTGAGTGATTCTCACAGGCTCTGATGCTTCAGTAGTGTTTGGCAATGCCTCTCTCCTGGTGCCATGTGAAATGTGTCTCCCTTCCCCTTCCACTTGCTTGTAAGTTTCTTGAGGCTTCTCCAACCACATGAAACGGAGTCAGTTAAACCTCTTTCCTTCATAAATGACCCAGTCTTAGGTGGTTCTTCATAGCAGTGTGAAAATGGACTAACGCAATGATGTTGAATAATTAGATGTCATCATGCTTCAGATCCTGTCTCTAAAATGGGATAATAATGGTGCCTACTTAAGTGTTTTGTAAGAACTGAATGAAGAAACCCGTGTGAATCACTTAAAAGCACGTCACATGTACCCAAAACCTAAAATGCAATAAAAAAAAATTGGATATGACTTAAAGTGCACATTAAAAAAATAAAAAAAGCACGTCTCACCCTGAGCCACCAGCCAGTGCGTGATAGTTATTTTTAGTGCTTTAGACTTGCCGTTGAATTTCCCCTGGGGGCTGACCCAGCACTTTATGTTGAGCAGTCCTTTTATCAGTTTGTGGGAAGAGTGATTTCGCTTGTCTTCCTCTTTGTTCCTGGGCTCAGGGTGTCTTCCTCTGACAGTATCCGTCCAAACCCTGTTTTTAAAGACATGGCTCAATTCCTTCTATGTGTTGTCTTTCCCAACTATTTCAGTTCTCACTAATTTGTCTCCTTCCAACTTTGACACTACGGAGACCATGTTTCACACAATTTAGCACTCAATTACATGCTGTCTTATATTCACATTTGTGTCATACGTTATAATCATCTTCTTAAATACATTGTTAACTCCTTGAGGGTATCGTGTTGAAAGCCATTAAAACTGTCACAAAGCTTAGCTCAACTCTGAGTTCAGAGTAGTCTTC
Source organism: Alouatta palliata (assembly GCA_004027835.1). NCBI lineage: Eukaryota > Metazoa > Chordata > Mammalia > Primates > Atelidae > Alouatta > Alouatta palliata. The sequence continues at coordinate 10,441 of PVKV010034090.1, forward strand.
AAGAGAAATTTTGCTGATTCTTCTATTTGTCAAACATTTCTTGAGTGTGTACATGACGCACTATATGTGTGAGGTAGCATCTTAAAAGACTGGAGGGATGTTCACGTAGATATCTTGTCAAAGAGGCTGGTAACGTGGCTCATGCCTGTAATCAGAGCACTTTGGGAGGCTGAGGTGGGTGGATCACTTGAAGTCAGGAGTTCGAGAGACAGCCTGGCCAACATGGTGAAGCCATGTCTCTACTAAAAACACAAGTTAGCTGGGCATGGTGGTGGGCACCTGTAATCCCAGATACTGGGGAGGCTGAGGCAGGAGAATCACTTGAACCTGGTAGGCAGAGGTTGCAGTGAGCCGAGAGTGTGCCAGTGCACTCCAGCCTGGGCAGCAGAGTGAGACTACAACCCAAAAAAAAAAAAAAGGAAAAAAAAGTAAAATGTTGCCGAAGAAAATGATGACTGCAGTAACAGGAAAGGTGCATTCTCTGAAAGCATGCCAAGAGCTCTGAGCTTGCAGGTGCATGGAGCTTTTTCTGCTCCCCTGCTCTGGTCTTCACAGGCGCTGCACTGGGATGAAGGGTGATGGTCTTGTTCCTGTCCCAGGTGAGATTGGCCCAGGCTTCCGAAACCTGAGGCTGTCACACCCCACCAAGCCCACCACTCCCCGACCACCCCCACCCCGACTTTGAGTGCTCACAATTCAGGCTGCCTGGCTCAGGTCTCCAGGTGGTGAGCACTCTTCCCTGCCACTGGCATCCTGGGGAGCTGTGGTCCTGCACTGTCACGAGGAGAGCCGGCTGCATACTGCTCTTTCTGCCTGGAGGAGAGGTCAGACAGGAGTGAGCAGGCAGGGCTGCAGAGGCTGGGAGTGAGGGATGATTCAGAGATCAGGAGCATCCGCAAAGACGGCATTGAATGCTCCAAGTGATCAGTGGCACACTTTAAATGTATTCTCTGTAGGAAGCTGAAATATTGGAAACAGGATATGTGATGATCCCACATCTCAAACAATGACAAGTATGTCACGGTTTTAGGAATCTTTTCTGTACATGATTTTTGGATGCACATCCAGTGCAATTTTTTGAGATACGCAAATTTATTTTCAGCCCGAGTGCCTGGTACTTACCTCATACACACACAAGTCATACTAGAAAAAATATGTATTACTATTTCCTTCACTGGAAACTTTTAAAATAATCTCCCAAATCACTGTCAGAAAAAAAAATAACAAAATCTTAGTTCACTAAACTGTTATTGATAGCAATGCAATCATCTCGCTAATAGAAGTGCGTTTTAGAATGACGTCTTATTTGTAGTGCTAATTACAAAACATTTAATTATGATAGGTTGAAATGCATTTAGTTAAATTACATGAAAAAGTTTGTAGTGAAGGGTTGGCTTGTTGATCTATAAAATTCAATATAGTATTTCACTGAGTGATACATTAAGGAGAAAGAGAATTGAGTTTAATACAGTTTTACCCTCCTTATTAGCTAAATTTTATATGTGCTTTTAATTGCATTATGTGCTATCTGATATGAACATACTTCTTTCTAACACAGAAACACTTGAATCACTAAGTTTCTAAAAATATTAGAAATGTTTTACTTTAAAAAGGTAGCTTTTTGCCCAGAGGGTATTTGTATACATCAAAGTTTGCTTTAAATATAACTCTAAAAATTAAATAATATTTAGTCTCAACGATTATAAACCAAAGTTGTTGAAACTACTTTATAATTTTAAGAGTATGGAAATTATTCAGAATGCATAGGATATATCAGTTTTTACTATATCACCTTATGTTATTGGGGCTCATTAATTTTATTAAATGTTATTAATTATTTATATATTATATAAATATTATCATATTAAATAAATATTATTTATCATTGCTAACTACAACCTAATGATAATAATTAAAAACTATTATTGAAGTTTTGATGATTATGGTACTTAGAACAGTTTTAATAAATTCCAACATCAGCAAAGAATCTCTAATACTATTTCTATTATTGTCCTCTCTTCAACATAGTATTTTACACAGAGTGCCCCAGTTGAGAAGCAGCTACAGGGAAAAGTCAGCCCGGGAATTTCCAGCATCTGCTTCTGTATTTTACTGATATTTATGATGAAACAAATGTTAAAATGGAAGCACAAGCACCTGATACAAAGCAGGAGTCTGAAGGAATCTGCAGGATCCTCGAGGGTCCTGAAGATTTCTCTTTATTTCACCTCACTCAAGTGTTGTTAAGATACTTTAGGCCTGTGATACGTCCCCGCGTCATGATTTTAGCTGCTCTAAGGACTCAACAATTTGCATGCTCTTTGATCTAAATTATTTTTTTCTCGTTCTCTGCCCCAGTGACAAACACCCTGTTTTTGCCTTCTGCACAGTCTACAGTAACAAGGAAGAGGACATGTTTTTTCCTTGTTATAACAGTGCTTTCCTATGAGAGTCAGACCTTAAAGGACTCTGCTGAGTGGGAGTGCTCATGCATTTTTCTCGAATTCTCTGCAAAACGTCATTAAGCATCTTCTCTGGGAGCTGTTGATCAATATTTTACTCATTTGCCATTTCACATCTTTTGTTAAACTTAGCAGTTAACAATAGCTGGGACATAGACCACTTGGTCCTGAGGGACCAGCAACGTTTTTTCACTTGCTCATCTAGTTGGACCAGAAGTGATTCCTGTTTTCCAGCCCCACAGCTTTCTATAAGAAACTGGAGTCATTATGTTCCTCCTTTCTCATCCGCTTTCAAACTCGATCCACAGAATATTAAAGCAGAGCCCTGTGCTGGCATCTGTCTGGGATACACTGTAGTAACATTGAACTTGTTTCTCTGTAGCTGAGATTACAGGTGCCTTCCACCACGCCCTGCTTTTTTTTTTTTTTTTTTTCTGGTTTGTTTGTTTGTTTATATTTTTAGTAGAGAAGGGGTTTCACCATATTGGCCAGGCTTGGTGAACTCCTTGAACTCCTGACCTCAGGTGATCCACCCGCCTCAGCCTCCCAAAGTGCTGAGATTAGTTAAGCTTAAATTAACTGAACATGACCGGATGCGGTGCTCACACATGTAATCCCAGCAGAAACTTCAGTGCATTGAAAATTATCAAGAAGTATATTTAGTGGAAAGAATTTCCATAAATTGGTTCACTAAGGACCTGTTTTTACAGAAGATTTCAGGAGTTTAAGAATGGAAGCAAAACAAACCAATCAGCGAGCAAACTGAAACCCCAAAGACAGTACAAGGCCAGGAGTAAACGGATCAGCAACACACAGGTGGTGCTGGTGCTGCCTTAAATAGTTTATGGCTCCAGTTACAAGCCATTGGAGGTTGCCAATATTTATGCAAACCTCTTTGAAATGTCAGAGGTTATTCTGTGCTGGTTAAGGACTTCGGCTTCACAATTTTTAGATAGACATAAAGATTGCAGTGTATCAGCAGAGATCTATTCTAATTCTTGCCATCCACTTGTTCAAATATGAGACATTGATCACAGGTTTCTAATCAGGGTTGTGAAATGGGATAAACAAGCATGGGGTTTTAAAAAGTTATTTTTCTCCAGATATTAATAGACATATAATGCAAAAAAAGTCTTAACGATAGAAGATGTTATCTTGATCTACGTTTAAGTGTATGAAAATTTTGATTTTGACAGATTTTAATTTTTTTTCTCTTTCCAATGTGGGAGGAGGGAATGGTGTGCCCAAAATATGCATATAGTACAAAAATATAGAGATGAGAGACATTATTCATTTAGATATCAAACATACTAGAGGTAAAAAATTTGAGTGCGATTTGAAGCTTAATATTCAATTTTGGTTTAATTTTATTTTTCAGTTTACAGAATTATCTAATCATCAAGTTTAGGTAAAATATGGCTAAGATAAAATTTTTAGCTTGTTCAAGCTTTAGGTAGAGCATTTAAATGTAATTAAAATTGCATCCAAATGAAAAAAATATTAGGTTGGTGCAAAAGTAATTGCAGTTTTTGTTATTGAGTCATGGCAAAAACAGCAACTACTTTTTCACTAAAACATTTCTTTTTTTTCTTTTCTTTCTCTCTCTCTCTCTCTCTTTTTTTTTTTTTTTAAGAGATGGGGTTTCACCATGTTGGCCAGGCAGATCACGAACTCCTGACCTCAGGTAATCCATCAGCCTCGGCCCCCCAAAGTGCTGGGATTACAGGTGTGAGCCACCACACCCAGCCCCATAAAAAAAGAAAAAAATCTTTTACTTTAATTCAATAATTCTTCCCAAAACCCTCAATGAGGTTCATTTTATTGAAAGTTTGTATTGCTATTCTTATGTTTACGAGGCTCAGCATAGCAGTACAGATGAAAATCCACATGGCATACATCTAAATATCTGAGCCATAACCTGAGCAAAGATTGTTATCTGACACATGTTCCTCCTACCTACAACTTAGTAAATCAGATTAGCTCTAATTTAGGCCTCGAAGTCTTCTTCAAATTCTGCGCCCCTGACCTCTCCTCTAGGGTGCATTGCAAATCATTCATCCCAGGTTATCATTTGTTCCTTGACTTTGCTTGAAGTGTTTTTTTCTATGTGAAAATGTTTGATTTTTACATAGTTGAATTTATCAGTATTCTTTCTTGCTTTCTGGATATTTTGTCAGTTGGTAAACATTCTTTTCTAACTTCATATCATTTAAAAAATCTCAAGTATCAATGCAGTGTAATGTTAATGACTTTATATTTACAGCAATCCTTTTTTCCATCTGGAAGTAATTTGGTATTAGATGTGAGATATTTTCCCCACATAGCAGAAAAAGTGTTAACACCCACAGCACCCTTAACGCATTTTACTTCTCATTACTGAAGCAAACAGCCTTTGCAAGTTGCCCTTGGGTAAAACTGGGGTCATGAGATTGAGTCCTCCCCAAAGGAAGACAGACAGGACAATGGATCAGAATTCCAGACGTGAGTCTCACATTTCCTATAGAATCCCATCTTCCCAGCCTGCTGGCTGGATTTGTTCTTCCAGGGATGTTGGGGGTCTAACTTGGTGGGGCCTCTAACAGGCTCCATCCCTGAGTGACAGTGAAGTCAGCATGCTCATAGGTCCTGTTTGTTGTGTTACGTCCTGAGATTTGGAGGTTGTTTATGATAATTATCTTACCCTAATATATGCCAATTTATATTTATTTTCAACATCCCAGCTTAAAGTTTCAATGTTATTTAATGAATAATCCCTTTTCCACACTAATTTGAAGTAAAATCATGAAAATATAAGGTGCCGATAAACTTGTCTACACATACACTTTTTAAAAAGTAATTTACAAATTTAGCATTTGGGGATGTGTGCATCTTAGCGTATTAATCCTGGTCTATTTGATTCTCTGATATTAATACTTTTTGTGTAATAAATGCATGTGCTGTTTTGTATGTCATTTAGAGAAAGTATAATTGTTATTTTTTTTATGAGTCAGCACGGTGTCTTATTAAGGTCTAATGAGGACATAGAAAGAAAGTGATTGGGCTGGACACAGTGGCTCACACCTGTAATCCCAGCACTTTGGGAGGCTGAGGTGGGTGGATCACTTGAGGTCAGTAGTTCAAGTCCAGCCTGGCCAACATGGTGAAAACCCATCTCTACTAAAAATACAAAAAAAAAAAAAAAAAAAAAAAAAAAAAAAAAAAAAAAAAAAAGTTAGCCAGGTGGGTGTGGTGGCAGGCATCTGTAATCCCAGCTACTCAGAAAGCTGAGGCAGGAGAATTGCTTGAACCAGGGAGTCAGAGGCAGCAGTGAGCCAAGTGCTAGTTATTGTGATTTCAGAATGAAATGGGAAACACTATGGTGATGTCACTTGTGTTAAGATAGGAATGTTCCTGAGAAAGAAGATGATTGTATCTGAATGTGAATCTGTCACTGACAAATACATTTCCTTCCTTGAGAAAACATCCCACCACATCCTCGCAGGCTGTGAGCTACTCAGAAGGAGTCTGACGTATTGATAGGTTTATGATATTTAGAGCGTCATGATATTTTACTTAGTTCCTGTTATGCTGTTAGGTTAGGGTGTCACCTAACATGATTCTGACTTTAAGCATTTAAGGACTTTTTCTGATGTGAAAGTAAAAAACTTCAAACAGTGCTGAGATAGTTCGAAGAAAATTAAAAGTAAGACTTTTATTGAGAATAAGATATATGTGGAATGGAATTTAGAAAAGATTTATGAAGACTATCTACAAAATGAGAACATTGATAATTTTCTTGGAGAACTTATGTGTTGGTATTTCTCGGTAAGTTCTCGCCTCTGTACTATGGCAGTTTTGTGGCAAGGAAAGGGACATTCAGTATCAACTTTTACATTTTCACCAGCAGAGGCTTCCAATTGTAAATCTGGGGTTGAGTACGTAGCAGTGGTAATAGTGTGACTTTGTTATAGGTCGGTTATGTAGTAGTGAAGTTATGCAGTTAATCGTGTGACATTGTTATAGGTCGGTTATGTAGTAGTAATCACATGACTTTGTTATAGGTAGAGTCTGTAGTAGTATTAGCATGACTCAGTTATAGGTTGGTTATGCAGTAGTGAGGTTATGGAGTTAACAGCATGACTCAGTTATAGGTTGGTTATGTAGCAACGAGTAAGAGCATTGACTTTGTTACAGGTCGGATGTGCAGCGTTATTACCATGACTTTGTTACAGGTCGAGTGTGTAGTAGTGAGTTAATAGCATGACTTTGTTACAGGTTGGTTATGTAGTACTGAGGTTGTGTAGTTAACAGCATGACTTTGTTACAGGTTGGTTATGCAGTACTGAGGTTGTGTAGTTAACAGCATGACTTTGTTACAGGTTGGTTATGCAGTACTGAGGTTGTGTAGTTAACAGCATGACTTTGTTACAGGTTGGTTATGCAGTACTGAGGTTGTGTAGTTAACAGCATGACTTTGTTACAGGTTGGTTATGCAGTACTGAGGTTGTGTAGTTAATAGCATGACTTTGTTACAGGTTGGTTATGCAGTACTGAGGTTGTGTAGTTAATAGCATGAATTTGTTACAGGTTGGTTATGCAGTACTGAGGTTATGCAGTTAACAGCATGACTTTGTTACAGGTTGGTTATATACTGGTAACAGTGTGACTTTGTTATAGGTCGGACATGCAGTGGTAACAGTGTGACCTTGTTATAGGTCGGACATGCAGTGGTAACAGTGTGACTTTGTTATAGGTCGGACATGCAGTGGTAACAGTGTGACTTTGTTATAGGTCGGACATGCAGTAGTAGCAGTGTGACTTTGTTATAGGTTGGTTATACAGTGGTAACAGTGTGACTTTGTTATAGGTTGGTTATACAGTGGTAACAGTGTGACTTTGTTATAGGTTGGTTATATAGTGGTAACAGTGTGACTTTGTTATAGGTCGGACATGCAGTAGTAGCAGTGTGACTTTGTTATAGGTCAGACATGCAGTGGTAACAGTGTGACTTTGTTATAGGTCGGACAGGCAGTGGTAACAGTGTGACTTTGTTATAGGTTGGTTATACAGTGGTAACAGTGTGACTTTGTTATAGGTTGGTTATACAGTGGTAACAGTGTGACTTTGTTATAGGTCGGACATGCAGTGGTAACAGTGTGA
>PVKV010034091.1:0-18044 GCA_004027835.1 Alouatta palliata
GTGCCAGCACCTGCTCAGCCTATGTGTTTGTTTTAAATGCCCAGTGCATTTTAGGTCAAAATGTTACGTAAGTTTCTTATCATGGGTGAGAATAAAAACAGCTGAAAAGCTTCTATTTTAAGGCTTGTGGGGGCAGTTGGAGGTTGGGGGAGGTTCTGGGGGCTCACAGTGAGCTCGCATCTGTCCTTAGATGGGATGTTGATACCGAGAGGCTGGGTTGATGATGATCATCAGGAGGCATTTGGCCCACACCCTAGCCTGGCCACGGAGGAGATGGGGCACAAGGGGTCTCATCTCCTGTCACATGGGCCTGGTCACTCAGCAGATGGCTCAGCGATGCGGAGAGGCCAGCTTGCTGCCCGCCTGCCACGTGAGGTTCCCTGTAAAAATGACTGGGCCCCCGTCACCAGTTTCATCTCCAGCTGTGCCTGGAACCACTTGGCCTTGCCAGCCATGGGTGACTGCAGGTCTCTCTAGCCCTGGAAAGGCCTTGGTGTCACCTGGAATGACAGGCTTGGCCAGCAAGCCCAGCCATGACCACACAAGCTGGGACTGGAGAGAGGGCAAGAGACAGCCCAGCCAATGGCTTTCTATGCCTATCCTTCCCCAACTGTTGTTTTTTCTTGAGATGGAGTCTCATTCTGTCACCCAGGCTGCAGTGCAGTGTCGGGATCCTGGGTGACTGCAACTTTTGCCTCCCGGGTTCAAATGATTCTCCTGTGTCAGCCTCCCAAGTAGCTGGGATGACAGGCGCACACCACAGTGCCCAGCTCATTTTCCTATTTTTAGTAGAGACGGGGTTTTGCCATGTTGGCCAGGCTTGTCTCAAACTCCTGAGCCCAAGGGATCCGCCCGCCTTGGCCTCTCAAAGTGCTGGGATTACAGGCATGAGCCACTGTACCCAGCCCTTCCTCAATTTTTTAAACTCCAGATTTCTCAAAATTAGAAACCTGTGTTACAAACTCAGACATCGGTACAAAGGACTCCTCTTCTCTCCTTGACAACCCCCTCGTTGGATCCATCAGGAACTCAGTCGACCATCGCTGTGGAACGTGACTAGAATCCACCCCATCTGTCACCTCCGCTGCACACCAGCTCCAGCCCTGCTCATCACACCTGTTACGCTGCAACATCCCCCTGGCTCTCCCAGCTCCCATCCCGCCGCTGGTAACTGATCTCCACGTGGTGACCAGACACGTTGAATGATGGCACACTAGCGTTTCTTACAGTACAATCCAAAGTCCTTGAGAAGGCCAGTGAAGCCAAAACTTTGTTGGTCACTGGTGCAGACACCGTCAGGTGGGCCACAGGGACCGCTCACTACACTCCAAGGCCCCACACAGGAGATCCTCTAGAAAAGTCATGAGCAACTACAAATACCATCTTTGATGGCCCCGCCAACCTGCTGACACACCCCACACACCCCTCTGATAGCCACTAGCTGGTCAGTTCACCCAAAAGGTGTCAAAACAATACTCGCTATTACCAGACCATCACTACTTAATGCTGTGTTTCCCTGATCCCCACCGATGTGTGTGCATCTGTGTACAGATGTATCTGTACATGGATGTCTGTAGATATGTATATGGATATATGGAAATACATGGATATGTGTGTACGAATGTGTGGATATGGATGTGTGTACAGCAATGTGTGTGTACATGGATGTGTCTATATGTAGATGTGTGTATGAATGTGTGTGTATACAGATGCGTGTGCGGATGTGTGTATATGAATGTATGTGTACAGATATGTCTACACGTGGCTGTAGATGTTCGCAGCTCTTCCTGCTGACAGGCACACCCCAGCACCGGCTTTCTCCAGTGTGTATCAGAGGCTGCGCACTGTTATCAGAGCTTCCTCAGGGTGCATGTGAACAGGGTGAGCACAGAATTTCTCTCCCAAATCACAACACTTTGCAGTTAAAGAGAACACTAGTTACAAAGGCATCAGGTCAGCAGGCATAAACCGGGGCTCTCCAGGCAACCCAGGACCCAACCCCCACACACTGGGGGAGGGGGTGGAAACAGAACACTTCCCACACCAACCTTAAATCCCACAAACTTTGAGACAAGTTGAACCCAAGCTCTGGCACTTTGTATTCATGAGCTCACCTGCCTCGGTTTCCTCATCTTGTGTGGGGTTACAAAGAGGACTTGAAGAAGGGACCTCCTATTTGCTGGAACAGCCTCCAGAAAGTTACAGAGCACTGGCTGTTACTGTAACTGTGATGAAACTAGAATTTCTCCAAAGGCAAATAAACATTTCCAGGCTTCAGACAGCTCTATAGGGAGGGGCAGCAAGGTCTGGGGGGAGGTATAGGCAATCTGTGCTTGCACATTTAGCAAATAATGAGACATTCCAGGGCCCCTGGGAGTTCTGGAAATGAGGCAGAAGTCTCAGCCATCAGACAGGTGGGGCTTTAGGAGGAAGACAGCTCTCCCCTGACATGGGTCTTCTCCCCACCCAGGCTGACAGCACAGGTGGAAGTGGAGAGAGTATGCAGCAAGACATCCAGCCCCAACTTCAGACGCTCCACTCCAGGCCTCTCTGAGAAGACACTGGAAACTGAGGCGGAATCGGGAGATCCACAGCTGAACGTACCCAGTGGTCATGCCTGGCGGGATCAAGTCTAAAGCTGCTATTTGTACCCTGGTTGGAATGCAGTGGTGCTATCTTGACTCACTGCAACCTCTCCTTTCCAGATTCAAGCAATTCGTCTGCTGCCTCAGCCTCCTGAGAAGCTGGGCCTACAGGCGTGCACCACCACACCCAGATAAGTTTTGTATTTTTAGTAGAGAGAGGGTTTCACCTTCTTGGCCAGACTGGTCCCAAATTCCTGACTTCATGTGATCCTCCCGCCTCGGCCTCCCAACATCTGTATACTTTTTGAAGTCTCCAGTCTGCTTGAAAAGAGGATAGAAGTTTTAAATCTCCCCAGGATGGAGGAGACAGATGCAAAACTTCAACACAATGACAAGGGCTTCAAGTGACTCACTAAGTTCCATCCAGGTACCCTTGGGTAAGAACCCTTGAAAAGCACCTACTAAGATGAAAATGAGCCTGGACAACATAGTAAGACCCATCTCCACAAAAAAGAAAAAAAAAAAAAAAAAAGAAAAGAAAAAAATAGAAGGGCATGGTTGCACAGGCCTTAGTCCCAGCTACTTGGGAGGCTGAGGCAAGAGGATCACTTGGGCCCAGGGGTTCGAGGCTGCAGTGATCTAGGATCATGCCATTGCATAGAAGACCTTGTAGAAGAAAGAGAAAAGTAGGGGAGAGAGAAAAGGGCGGGAAGACAGGGGGGAAAGACATGGGGGAAAGCGAGAGAAAGAGGTAGGAAGAGGAAAAGAGGGAATAGAGGGAGGGAGAGAAAGGAAAGAAAAGAAAAAAGAAAGGAGGAAAAGAGAAAAGAAATGAGAAAAACATATAAACCTTGTGGCCAGGGAATTCGTACTGTTAAGAATTTACTCTGCAGAGAGAATGGTACAGAATAATTGTACCAGAGGAAACCTAGGAAAAACTCAAGAGCACTTCATTATGAAAGTAGCTGAATACATTCCATTCCATGGACTATTACATGGTCATTCACACTATGCGGGAGACGCTGATTTTTTTTAAGTGGATATATTAATTCCACGTGCTGACTGTGTGCATAGATCATCTCAGAAATGAATCACCAAAACAATCCTAACAGTGGTTGGCTTTCAGGAGGGGTGGAAGAGAGGCTTTAAGGCTGCACCAGCACCAACCAATAGAACTTTCTGCAATGAGGACCAGGTTTCAGGGCCATCTGCAGCTGTGGAGCACCTGAAATGTGGCCCACGCAGCCAAAGAACCAAATCTTTCATTTTCTTTAATGTTAATTCATTTAGATCTTTTTTTCTATGAGATGGAGTCTCACTCTGTTGCCCAGGCTGGAGTGAAGTTGCATGATCTTGGTTCACCGCAACCTGTCCCCCAGGTTCAAGCAATTCTCCTGCCTCAACTTCCCAAGGAGATGGGATTACAGGGGCTCACCACCACATCTGGCTACTTTTTGTGTTTTTGGTAGAAATGGGGTTTCACCATGTTGGTCAGGCTGGTCTCAAACTCCTGACCTCAGGTGAGCCACCATACTTGGCCTCCCAAAGTGCTGGGATTATAGGCATGAGCCACCACACCCAGCCTCACTTAGATTTCAACACACACATATGCCACTGGCTGCCATATGGGAGACTTAGTTCTATACACTTTCATAGTTTTTGAACTTTGAATCATTTAAATGCATTGCCTATTTTTTTTAGTTGTAGAACTTAATAGACTAGTATTTAGATTGTATTAATCTAAATGAAATCTACAATAGAATTTAAATTGTACCAGCGAATGCTGATATATAAAAAGATTGCCAAGGTGTGTGTGTGTGTGTGTGTGTGTGTGTGTGTTTATGTATATTTGTATTACGTGTGTGTGTATGTGTGTGTGTGTATATATATATATATATATATATATATATGTATGTATGTTTATTTCTTTTTTGTTGTTGAGTCAGAGTCTCGCTCTGCCACCCAGTCTGGAGTGCAGTAGCACGAACTTGGCTCACTGCAACCTCTGCCTCCAGGGTTCAAGTGGTTCTGCCTCAGTTTCCCGAGTCACTGGGATTACAGGCTCGCACCACCAAGCCCAGCTTTTTGTATTTTTATTAGAGAAGGCGTTACACCATGTTGGCCAGGCTGGTCTTGAACTCTTGACCTCAAGTGATCCACCTGCCTTGGCCTCCCAAAATGCTGAGGATTACAGGCATGAGCCAGCATGCCCAGCCACAACGGTATATTTTTGAGTAAAAAGAGCAAGGTACGAACAAAAAATAGGGAAAATCTGGGTGTGGTGGCTCATTCCTGTAATCCTAGCACTTTGGGAGGCTGAGGTGGGAAGATCGCCGGAGCCCACAAGGTCGAGGCTGCAGTCAGCCATGTTTGCACCACTGCCCTCCAGTGTGAGTAACAGTGCAACACCCTGCCTCAAGAAAAATTAAAAAACCAAAACCTAAGCACGATGATTGGGTTTTCATGCTATTGTATGATATGTGCCTTCCTCAAAACTTGTTACCATATCATCACATCACCCATCTGATGCAAAAAAGAAAAAATAAAGCCCAGGAACTCAAACTAAAAATATTTGCAAATCTATGGCGTTATGCATCATCCTGCGTCTCCTGGAAAGATGCTGAAGCCCTATGCCGCAGGTTCTGTGCTTGGCACCTTATTTGGAAATAGGCTCGTCACGTGTGATCAAGCTAAGCTGAAGTAACGAGGGTGCATCCTAATCCCGTGTGCCTGGTGTCCTTATAAAAAGGGGATGTGTGGACAAAGACACCTACAAAGGGAAGACAATGTCAAGACAGAGACAGAAGACCACCTACAACCCAAGGAGCTCTGGAGGCTCTGAGAATCCAGGAGTGAGACCTGGGACAGATCCTCCCTCACAGCCTTCATAGGAAAAAAGAACAAACAAAAACCCCTTGATTTCAGACTCCTGGACTCCAGAACCGTGAGAATAAATCTCTGTGGTTGAAGCCACAAAGTTTAGGGTACTTTGTTAACGCAGTGCTGGGAAATGAATGCAGATTTCTTGGGGTGTGCATCAACACTTCTGCAGGAAATTTGGGATGTGGCATGCTTGAATTTACAATTCATACCTTTCTCTACTCTGAATTCTTTTTTTAAGAGACAGGGTCTCACTCTGTCACCCAGGCTGGAGTGCAGTGGCACAAGCATGGCTCACTGCAGCCTCCACCTCCTGGGCTCTAGCAATCCTCTTGCCTCAGCCTCCTGAGTAGCTAAGATTACAGGCACATGCCATTGTGCCTGGCTAATTTTTTAAAAATGTTTTGTAGAGATGGGGTTTTGCTATGTTGCCCAGGTTTAGCTGGAACTCCTAGCCTCAACTGATCTTCCCACCCTGGCCTCTCAAATTTCTGGGATTACAGGTATAAGCCATTGTAACTGGCTTGCTTTTTTTTTTTAAGACAGAATCTTGCTTTATCACCCAGGCTGGAGTGCAGGGACATGATCTCAGCTCACTGCAACCTCCACCCTCCTGGGTTCAAGCAATTCTTTAGCCTCAGCCTCCCAAGTAGCTCGGATTATAGGCACCTACCACCACACCCAGCTAATTTTTGTATTTTTATTAGACACGGGGTTTCACCACTTGGCCAGGCTGGTCTCAAACTGCTGACTTCATGTGATCTGCCCACTTCAGCCTCCCAAAATGCTATGATCTTGGCTCACTGCAACCTCTGCCTCCTGGGTTCAAGCAATTCTCCTGCCTCAGCCTTCCAAGTAGCTGGGATTACAGGTTCCTGCCACCATGCCCAGCTAGTTTTTGTACTTTTAGTAGAGACGGGGTTTCACCACGTTGGCCAGGCTGGTCTTGAACTCCCGACCTCAGGTGATCTGCCTGCCTCAGCCTCCCAAAGTGCTGGGATGACAGGCATGAGCTACTGCGCCTGGCCTACTTCTGTTATTATTACATCATAATGTGTAATGAAATACTTACACAATTCACTGTAACGTACAATCAGTGGGAGCCCTGAGCTTGTTTTCCTGAAACTAGATGGTCCCTCCTGGGGGTGATGGGAGACAGTGACAGATCAACAGGCATTAGATTCCCATAAGGAGCACGCAGCCCAGCTCCCTCGAGTGTGCTGTTTACAGTAGGGTTTGTGCTCCTATAAGACTCTAACACCGCCACCACCGATCTGACAGGAGGTGGAGCTCAGGCAGTGATGCCAGCAATAAGGAGTGGCTGTGAACACAGCTGAAGCCTCCCTCACCTGCCCACTGCTCACCTGCTGTGCTGCCTGCCCAGTTCCTAACAGGCGAGCCAGGCATGGTGGCTCACGCCTATAATCCCAGCACTTCGGGAGACTGAGGCAGGTGGATCACCTGAGGTCGGGAGTTTGAGACCAACCTGACCAACATAGAGACACCCTGTCTCTACTAAAAATACAAAAATTAGCCTGGTGTGGTGGCTCATACCTGTAATCCCAGCTACTTGGGAGTCTGAGGCAGGAAAGTCACTTGAATCCGGGAGACAGACGGAGGTTGCAGTGAGCCAAGATCACACCATTGCATTCCAGCCTAAGCAACAAGAATGAAACACCATGTCAAAAAAAAAAAAATGCCGAGCATGATGGCTCACACTTGTAATTCTAGCACTTTGGGAGAATGAGGAGGGTGAATCACCTGAAGTAAGGAGTTCGGGACCAGCCTGGCCAACATGGTGAAACCCTGTCTCTACTAAAAATACAACAATTAGGTGTGCTGGTACATGCCTGTAATCCCAGCTACTCAGGAGGCTGAGGCAGGAGAATTTCTTGAACCTCAGAGGCAGAGGTTACATTGACCTGAGATAGCACCACTGCAGAGTGAGACTCTGTCTCAAAAAAAAAAAAAAAGAAAAAAGAAAAAACAACAACAACAAAAAAAAAACAGGCCACAGACTGGTACTGATCTGTGGCCAGGAGGGCTGGGGACCCCAGCTGTAGACAATATGTAATGATCAAATCAGGGTAATTGAGAGAGTCATCACCCCAAATATTTACCTTTTGTTTTCGGAACACGAAAATCCTTCTCTTCTAGCTATCTTGAAATATTCAAATAAATTCTCATTCACTGTAATTTCCCTTGTGCATTATTGATTACTGTAACTTATTCCTTCTATCTAGGACTTCTTGTCTTTCATTCACTTTTTAAAAAAAATTATTTTTATTTATTTCTGCGACAGTCTCTTTCTGCCAGGCTAGAGTGCCGTGGCGCAATCTTGACTCACTGCAACCTCCACCTCCTGGGTGCAGGCAATTCTCCTGCCTCAGCCTCCCGAGTAGCTGGGATGCTGGAATTACAGGTGTGCACCACCATTCCTGGCTAACTTTTGTATTTTTAGTAGATATGGAGTTTCACCATGTTGTCCCGGCAGGTCTCGAACTTCTGACCTCAAGCAATCCACTCACCTCGGCCTCCCAAAGGGCTGGGATTACAGGCATGAGCCACAGCATCTGGCCATTCATTCATTCTTACATTCATTCATTCCAGTAATAACTACTGCCTGGTTATCATATATCCGGTGGGGTTCCAGGGCGCTGGGGAAACAGCCATGAGGAAAACAAAGTTGCTGCTCTCTTAATGGATCCATCATTCTAATGAGGGGGAAAGAGACAGGCGACCCATAAACAAACCATTAACACAGACAGCACATCAGGTGGCAAGCGCTATGAAGAATAAATACTAAAGCAAGCGTGGCCAGGTGCGGTGGCTCACATCTCTAATCCCAGCACTTTGGGAGGCTGAGGTGGATATCCAGATCCCTTGAGGTTAGGAGTTCAAGACCAGAGTGGCCAACATGGTGAAATGCCATCTGTACTAAAAGTACAAAAAAAAAAAAAAAAAAAAAAAAGAGCCAGGCATGGTGGCACCTGCCTGTAATCCTAGTTACTCAGGAGGCTGAGGTGGGAGGACTGCTTCAACTCGGGAGGTGGACTTTGCAATGAGCTGACATTGCGCCACTGCACTCCAGCCTGGGGAAGAGAGCAAGACTCTGTCTTCAATAATAAAAAAGTAAAGAGAAATCAGGTGCAGGTGTAGAGTGAACTAGCATGAGCAGGGGTGCTGTGGTGAAGAAGGTGGTCAGGGAAGGCCTCTCTGTGAAGGTGATAGACATGAGGGCTGAGCCTGGGGACTGCTGGGGAGAGCAGCCTGGGAGGGCTCTAGGTATTGGTGCCATTTGTGGTCCTTTTGTTTTGTTTTTGAGACAAAGTCTTGCTCTGTCGCCCAGGCTGCAGTGAAGTGGCACAATCTTGGCTCACTGCAATCTCTGCCACCTGGATTCAAGCCACCTCAGCCTCCCAAAGAGCTGGGATGGCAGGTGTGAGTCACTGCACCTGCCCTATGCATCAACATTGTTAAATTCTTCCTTAAGCTGTGCTTTAGGCAGGTTTTGCTGACAACCATCCAAAATAAATTACAGAATAGCAGGACAAGGATCATGTCAGTGACAGGGTGGCTGTGGACATCTGCTGGCTAGCAGGAGAGAAGTCACTCAGACCCCGGATTCTACCTCTGCAGCCCACCTGCACCTGAACCCTCCCCACATCAGTCGAAGTCTGGAACTCTCAGAACAGCAGACCTCATCAGCCACACCTTCACCAGAATGATGTGATTAATCAGTTCACACAGAAGACAGCAGGAACCCTGAGAGAACAGGATCCAGAATGTGTGGGTTTTGATGGACAGGGTGGTAGAATCTGGGAGCCTCCCCTACCTCATCCCCCCGATCCCCACACCCCTTCCCCGGTCCTGCTCCGCACAGAGACTAGAGCGACATCACCAGAAATGCAGACGCTTGGAAGGACACCAGCGACACGGAGAAGAGGTGGCCAGAGGTCCACAAGGCGCCCAGCTCCTGGCCCCGGATGCCCAGGACTCTGTCCAGAAAGGCTCCCTCCCAGCCATGGAATGTGATGGTCCTCGAGATCCTGAGGATGGAGCTGATGAGCCGGACCTGCGAGTCCTTCTGCCTCATTTGCTTTTCCTGGGATTGGTGGGAAGAGAGGTGAAGACAGGGCCGGTCCAGAATTCTCCCCTGCACCCTGACAGCCACCCTGCAGCAAATCCCGCTGATCTCACTAAGCGGGTCCCAAAGCTGCCTCTCTGCATCTCTGACCCTCAGTCCTGATCCATCCACCGTCATCCTGTGCCTGGACTTCTGCAGGAGCTGACCCGTGCCCACTGCCCCAGGGAGGCAGCTTCTGACACCCAGAGAACAGAGGCTGCCCCTGAGCCCACCTGGGTATAGCGCCATCAGGAAGGCTACCTGGAGGTGGGTAATGCCTGAGCTACATCTTTGTTTCTTCCTTTTACATTTTTCGTGGAGTTGGGGGGGTCTCACTGTGTTGCCCAGGCTGGCCTCAAGCTCGTGGGCTCAAGTGACCCTCTGCCTTTGGCTTCCTAAAGTGCTGGGATTACAGCCTGAGCTACACGTTAAATGACCAGGACGTGGGTGCTGGGCAGGCAGAGGATGGGGGGATGGAGCTGGGAAGAGGGAGGGGAGGCTTTGAGACAGGGGGCAGCAAAAACACAGGCACAGGGAGCAGCATGACTCGGAGGACACTCAGTGTGGCCAGAGGAGTGCATGGGCAGGGTCACTTGGCACTTTAGGGTCCAGCAGGAGTTTGGGGTAGGGGGGCATCATCAGAGGGCAGCTGCTGGGAGAAGGTTTTTTGTTATTTTTTGAGATGGAGTCTTGCTCTGTTACCAGGCTGGAGGGCAGTGGCGTGATCTCGACTCACTGTAACCTCCGCCTCCTGTTTTCAAGTGATTCTCCTGACCGAGATTCTGGAGTAGCTGGAGTTATAGGTGCCTGCCACCATGCTCAGCTAATCTTTGTATTTTTTAATAGAGATAGCATTTTGCAATGTTGGCCAGGCTGGTTTTGAACTCCTGACCTCAGGTGATCTGCCTGCCTCAACCTCCCAAAGTGCTGGGATTACAGGCGTGAGCCACCGTGCCCTGAGGAGGCCATGTAGGAGGCTGGAGAAACAGCCCAAGTGACAGATGGACATTGGGACAGCTGGGCCTAGAGAGGAAATAAGTTCCTTCCCTCCATCCCCCTTCTCTCCCTCCCTCCCTCCCTTCTTTCCTTTCTTCCCTACTCCTTTCTTCTGCTCTCCTGCCCTTTCTTCCCTCTCTTTTTACCTTCCCTTCCTTCCTCCTCCCTTTCCTTCTCTTCCTCTTTCCTACCTTTCCTTCCCTCCATCTGTCCTCCCCTTTCCTATCTTTCCTTCCCTCCTTCCTTTTCACTCCTCCCCTCCCTTTCTCCCCTCCCTCCCTTCTTCCCTCCCTCCTTTCTTCCATAGTTCTCAAACACTTATCCAGCACCTTCTGCATGCCAAGCACTAACTAGATACTGAGCCTGCCACAGTGAGTGACCTGTGCTGCTGTGGAGCTTCCAGTCTAAGGAGAGTGAGGCCATCGGCCCCTACCAGGCGCTTTGGGAAGTGGCAAGTGCTGGGGAAAAGCAAAAAAGAACCCAGGGCAGGCCAAAGAACAAAGCTGCTGGGAGGAGAGGGATGGGTGGGCCATATCCTTGCTGGATGGTGGTGAGGGAGGCTGCCCTGACTGCAGGGGGTGCTGGAGGGGACAAGGGTCTTCTAGAGTGAGGGTGCTCCAGGCAGAGGGAACAGCTAAAGCAGATGCCTGGAGAGATGTGTGAACATCAGGCAGGTGTGAGGATGGGGAAGGGAGGTAGGTGGGGAAGGGAGGGAGATGGGTGGAAGGTGAGGCTGGAGGCAATGAGGCAGCTCAGGGTGGGCCTGGTGGGCCACTGTGGGGCCTTTGGCTCAGATGGAGGAAAATGAGGCTGCTGTGGGTCTGGGCAGAGGAGGGTGCAATGGATTCAGCTCACACGGGTCTCCTGTGGCTGGGAGTGGAGAGAGGCTGGGGCAGAAGGAGGGAGTGAGCCAGGGCCTTGCTGTTGGATGCATTTTCAAGGTGACACCAAGCAAATCTGCTGACTGATGGGGTGCAGGAGAAAAAGGCACTGATCTGACCCAGGGCCTGGGGCCTGAACACTGGAGGGAGGAGCCGCCATCCATTGCGTTGGGGAAGGAGCGGGACAGGTCTGCACAATGTGCAACTCATAGAGACAAGAACAAAGCCAGACCCGCCAGCTCCCACTCAGCTCTCCCCTCCCCATCGCCTACACCAGGGCCTGTCTTCCTCCCTACCGCCTGCCTGGTCTGTCCCTTTCCCAAAAGCCAAACGTGACAGTGATTCCTCTTCTTGGTGATTAAGAAATTCAGAGGGAGGAGGCTCAGGAAGACAGTGATGGTGGTGAGGGCGGAAGGGCCCAGGATCTGGGGACAGAATGTCAGGAGATCCCAAGGAGCCCAGCTGCCAGAAGCGTGTGAACCACAGCAATACCATCTTGAATAGGAGCTGGGTAAAAGGAGGCTGAGACCTACTGGGCTGCATTCCCAGGCGGTGAAGGCGTTCTAAGTCACAGGATGAAATAGGAGGTCAGCACAGGATACAGGTCACAGAGACCTTGCTGATAAAACAAGCTGCAGTAAAGAAGCCAGTCCAAAACCCACCAAAACCAAGATGGCCAGGAGTGACCTCTGGTCGTCCTCACTGCTACATTGCCACCAGCGCCATGACAGTTTACAAATGCCATGGCAACATCAGAAAGTTGTCCTATATGATCTAAAAAAGGGGAGTCGTGAACAATCCACCCCTCGTTCAGCATGTCATGAAGAAATAACCCTAAAGATGGGCACCAGCGCCCTCTGGGCTGCTCTATGGAGTAGCCATTCTATCTTTACTTTCCTGAAAAACTTGCTTTTTTTTAGGAAAGAATAAACTTGCTTTCCATTCTATCTTTACTTACCTAAAAAACTTGCTTTTTTAGGAAACAATAAACTTGTTCTGTGGCTCACACCTGTAATCCTAGCATTTTGGGAGGCTGAGGCAGGCAGATCACCTGAGGTGAAGAGTTCGAGATCAGCCTGGCCAACATGGTGAAACCCCGTCTCTACTAAAAATAAAAAATTAGCCACGTATAGTGGCGAGCACCTGTGATCCCAGCTACTCAGGAGGCTGAAGCAGAAAAATCACTTGAACCCGGGAGGCGTAGGTTGTAGTGAGCCAAGATCACACCACTGCCCTCTATGTAGCCTGGGCAACACAGTGAGACTCCATCTCAAAAAAAACAAAAACAAAAACAAAAACAACCAACCAAACAAAAATAATGTGCTTTCACTTTACGGACTCGCCCTGAGTTGTTTCTTGCACGAGATCCAAGAACCCTCCCTTGGGGTCTGGATTGGGTCCCCCTTCCTGTAACACAGGTGCAGATCCTGAAGGGGATCAGACTTGGGTCCTAAGATGGGGAGCTGGAGAATGTGATAAGGGCAGCCACCAGGTCCCAGAAATCTGGGCTCATGAGGGTCTGCTGGGTCAGGAGGCACCTGCTGAAGACGGGGTCCTTCAATGTTAGGGAGGGGAATGGCCCACTTACACGATGGGGAGAGAGTTATATTCAAGACAGAACATGCACACACACGAGTAGGACTGGGGGCTGTTCCTGGCCACAACAGTGAAGTTGAGACCTCTGGAATCAGGACCAGGTTCAAATCCTGACTCTGACACTTGTGAGTGTGGCCTTGAGGCAAGTCGCCTCCCTAACGTGCAATTCCCTTGTCTGCAAAATGGGAACAGAGTTGTCCTCATTTTGCATGTTTCCTTATTACATTTAATTATTTTCCTGATCTTCATTTTACCCTCATGAGGGTTATCAGACTTAGCAAATCATTATACAGATGCCCAGTTACATTTGAAGACAAAGAGTGAATGAAGTTTTATTCTAAGTCTCGTGCATTATTTGGGACATACACTGAGAGTCCGAAACTCTCACTTCACAGGATGTCCTGTGTTTTCTCTGGCAACCCTGCTCCCACCAACGGGGTGCTTTTGGGATAGTTATCTTCCCCCTCTCAGCTTTGGTTTCTGTATCAGGAAAATGTGGAAGTGGGAGGTAGAATAAATGATTTTTAAGTTGCTGTGACTTTCTGAGAGTCCTTCACAGGTTACTTGAAACCATTCTCTCACCAAGCCCCACCCCAACTCCAGTCTGCATGCCTCAGTTTCCCCTCTCAGTCCTTAGAAATACTATTTTTTTTTTTTGAGTTGGAGTCTCGCTCTGTTACCCAGGCTGGAGTGTAGTGTCACAATCTTGGCTCACTGCAACCTCTGCTTCCTAACCAATTCTCCTGTCTCAGCCTCCCAAGTAGCTGGGATTACAGGCGTGCGTCACTATGCCCAGCTGATTTTTGTATTTCTAGTACAGACAGGGTTTCATCATGTTGCCAGGCTGGTCTCGAACTCCTGGCCTCAAGTGATCTACCCACCTCAGCCTCCCTAAGTGCTGGGATTACAGGTTTGACCCTCCCCACCTAGCTCAAAGAAAATAGAACACTATTTTCTAATCTTGGGTCAGTTTGTTTCATTTATGCAACAATGACGCCACCTGGTGGCTCCATGGAGAAGTGCCCTGAGGGTAAACAGCCCACAGCAGGGGTTGGAAAAAGATGCAAAGGAATCTGACAGAAGATGAGTATCTCTCTCTGGGGGAAAAATGGTTCATTAAACTGTAGCAACCCCAGTATCCACCCCTCCTTCACCAGGATCTCATGGTGATGTTAGGAGCTGTCTACCAAGAGGCAGGAGAAGTGCACAGGGAAAGTGACATGGTGCATTATCTGCGGATATCTTGGTCTCTGAATTTTTCTGAGGTGGAGTCTTGCTCTGTCCCTTAGGCTGGAGTGCAGTGGTGTAATCTAACTGCAATTTACGCCTCCCAGGTTCAACCGATTCTCCTGCCTCAGCCTCTTTAGTAGCTGGGATTACAGGCGCCTGCCACACCACGCCTGGCTAATTTTTGTACTTTCAGTAGAGATGAGAGTTTGCCATGTTGGCCAGGCTGGTCTCGAACTCGTGACCTCAAGTGATCCACCTGCCTCAGCCTCCTAAAGTGCTGAAATTACAGGCATGAGCTACTGCGCATGGCCTGGTTTCCTCTGATTTTTAGCAATGATGGTGTCAACCTGATCAATTGCCCTGCATTTTCCCATGTTCTTCCTCTCTCACCTGTATGCACTGCACATCAAGCACTGTCTGAGTGCCTTCTATTGCACTTGCTAAGCACCTATTGTTTGCAAGGCCCTGGAATACAAGGTGAAGGCACTAGAAAAGGTCCTGGCCCCTAGTCCTGGCAAAAACAATCATATGCATGTGCATTTGATTTTTATTTTCAAGTATTCAATTATAATCAAAATGCCAATAACATTTTTCGCAAGGCCAGGCACAGTTGCTCACACTTGTAATCTCAGCACTTTGGGAGGCTGAGATGGGTGGATCATTTGAGGTCAGGAGTTGGAGACCAGCCTGGCCAACATGGTGAAACCCCATGTCTACTAAAAATACAAAAATGAGCCAGACCCAGTGGTGCACGCCTGTGATCCCAACTCCTCAGGAGGCTGAGGCTGGAGAACTGTTCGAACCCAGGAGGTGGAGGTTGCAGTGCACTGAGATTGCACCACTGCACTCCCACCTGGGTGATGTAGCAAGACTCTACGTCAAGAAAACAAAACATTTTTTACAATTTTTAGAAAGAGTGTCTTGCTCTGTCTCAGAGCTGGAATTCAGTGGCATGATCACAGCTCACTATAACCTTGAACTCCTGGAATCAAGTGATCCTCCTGCCTCAGCCTCCCAAGTAGTTAGTACTCTAGGTGCGTACTACCAACCTGCCCAGTTGATTCAGAAAAATTTTTTTGTAGAGATAGGATCTCTCTGGTTGGTATGTTGCCCAGGCTAGCCTTGATCTCCTGGCCTCAAGTGATCCTCCCACCTCAGCCTCCATATGCCATTATGCCTTAAATGTACCTAGCCAGGGCTCATGCCTGTGATCCCAGCACTTTGGGAAGCCAAGATAGGTGGATCACTTGAGGCCAGGAGCTTGAGAGCACCTGGCCAACACAGTGAAACCCCATCTCTGCTAAAAATACAAAAAATTAGCTGGGTGTGGTAGTGCCTATAATCCCAGCTACTAGGGAGGCTGAGGCCTGAGAATTGCTTGAACCTGGGAGGCAGAGGTTGCAATGAGCTGAGATCACACCACTCTACCAGCCTGGCCAAGAGAGAGACTCTGTCTCAAACAAACACACACACACCTAGCCAGGGCTCTGGAAACCATGGCATATAATATCTACACAGGAGACACAGAGATCCCACCACCTGTTTTTATATAGCCCATGAGCTACACAAGAATGTTTATTGGTTTTACATTTTTAAATACTTGAAAAAAATCAGGTTTGGCACGATGGCTCATACCTGCAATCCCAGCACTTTGGGAGGTCGAGGTGGGCGGATCACCTGAGGTCAGGAGTTGGAGACCAGCCTGGCTAATGTGGCAAAACCCCATCTCTACTAAAATACAAAAATTAGCCAGGCCTGGTGGCACACACCTGTAATCCCAGGCTATAGTGCAGTGGTGCAATCTTGGCTCACTGCAACCTTCGCCTCCTGGGTTCAAGCAATTCTCCTGTCTCAGCCTCCCAAGTAGCTGGGACTACAGGTGTGCACCACCATGCTCACCTAATTTTTTTGTATTTTTAGTAGAGATGGGGTTTCAACATGTTGGCGAGGATGATCTTGATCTCCTGACCTCATGATCCACCCACCCACCTCAGCCTCCCGAAGTGCTGGGATCACAGGCATGAGCCCCCAACTTTTTTTTTTTTTTTGAGATAGGGTCTCACTCTGGAGGTGCAGGCTGTGCTGAGTTCTGACTGTACTACTGCACCCAGGCTGAAGTCCAGAGGTGACATCATGGCTCACTGTAGCCTCCACCTTCCCTGGATTGAAACAATCCTCCCCCTTCAGCCTCGTGAGTACCTGGCTACAAGAATGTGCCACCATGCCTGGCTAATATTTTGTGTTTTCTGTAGAGACTGGATCCCCCTATGTTATGCACGCTGGTCTCAAACTCCTGGCTTTAAGCAGTCCTCCTGCCTTAGCCTCCCAAAGTCCGGATATTACAGCTGTGAGCAACTGTACTCAGCCTGTTTTATCCTTCCAATAGGAATTTTTTTTTTTTTTTGAAGACAGGGTCTCTCACTCTGTCATCCAGGCTCATTGCATCCAGGTGCAATTGTGCTCACTGCAGCCTCCACCTCTCAGGCTCAAGCAGTCTTCCTGCTTCAGCCTCCCAGTAGCTGGGACCACAGGTGTACCACCATGCAAGACTAACATTTTTTGTAGAGATGGGTTTTCACCCTGTTGCCTGGGCTGGTCTCAAATAGCTGGGCTCAAGTGATCCTCCAGCCTCAGACTCCCAAAGTGCTGGGATTACAGATGAGAGCCACCAAACCTGTGGTCACCTGTGTTAGAAGATATTCCGTTGTGTTCCAGGCCCTGACTGACCAAAAACTCCACGGCTATCCCTCTCAGCCAGCTTATAGAGAAGACTAGTAGGGGTCGAGTTGTCTTTTCTTTTTTCTTTTGAGATGGAGTCTGGCTCTGTCCCCCAGGCTGAAGTGCAGTGGCACGATCTAAGCTCACTGCAACCTCGACCTTCGGGGTTCAAGTGATTCTCCTGCCTCTATCTCCCAAGTAGCTGGGATTACAGGCACATGCAATTATGCCTGGTTCATTTTTGTATTTTTAGTAGAGACAAGGTTTCGCCATGTTAGCCAGGCTGATCTTGAACTCCTGACCTTGAGTGATCTGCCCCCCTCAGCCTCCCAAAGTGCTGGGATTACAGGCATGCACACCCATGCCTGGCAGAGGGATCGGGTTTTCTCATTTTATTTTTATTTTTATTTTTTAGATGGAGTCTCACTCTATTACCCAGGCTGGAGTACAATGGTGTGGTCTCGGCTCATTGCAACCTCCACCTCCTGGGATTCTCTGGCCTCTGCCTCTCAAGTAGCTGGGACTACAGGCATGTGCCACCACACCTGGCTAATTTTTGTATTTTTAGTAGAGATGGGGTTTCACTATGTTGGCCATGATGGCCTCAAAACCTGACCTCTGGTGATCCTCCCACCTCAGCCTCCTAAAGTGCTGGGAATACAGGTGTGAGCCACCATGCCTGGCCATGGGTTTTCTTGAACCAAAGCATATTCCTTGTCATGTTTAACAAAATTGTGCCCAGCCCTGTACATTTCTTGATTCATCCTCCTTAGAATAGCAAACCTCTCAAAAGCTGTAAGGAACGTCCACTGGCCGGGTGGGCTGGGTGGTGGCAGGGGGGACTGGGGTCCCAGCAGTTGGCATCCCCTTTCCCAGGATGTACATGGGGCCTCACGTACCTGTCCTGTTGTCTCCTAGGTCAGCTCGTCGACACCGTCTGGGTGAAAAAAGGAGACCAGATCTTGTTTTCTTCCATGTTCGAAGCCAGTATCACCATACACAACATTGCTGTCAGTGCGTGCCCGACCCACC